>PVKS010031563.1:0-23321 GCA_004027875.1 Aplodontia rufa | reverse complement strand
GAATCCTTCAATTTACATGTAAGTGTGGAAATCAGGACCCTAAATCAGAATAGGAGCTCACAGCTGAGCAGTCACATACGGTCTTTCTTTCTTTCTTTTTTTCTTTAAAGAGAGAGGGACAGTGAGAGAGAATCAATTTGATTCAGTTTCTTATGTGGCTTTTATTGCTTGGGCACTTCATTGTGTACATGGGGCTGGGATTCAAACCTGTGTCCTCACATGTGCCAGGCAAGTGCCATAACCACTTAGCAACACTGCTCCAGCCCCCAGATACAGACTTTCTATAGGGAGTACTACACATAGAAAACACAGACATCAACCATGGTTAGGTTAAGAAGGTGAAAGCTTCACTGGAGTGGAGAAGTACTGAGAAGTAGGAGGTGACCTGGTTGACCACAGCACTTTCTATGAGGGTCCCCCCCCAAAAAAAAAGAAGGGTCAGGGGTCCTGAAAAATGTAGGGGACAGAGGTGGTAATCATGGGAAGACATGGTTTCTGAGAGAGAGGAAAATGCTTCAGATAGGAGAGGTGTCTCTTGGGGGCTAGTTTTGTAAGAAAAAAGAAGAAAATGTCCAAAATAAGTGCTCCATTGTATTACGTTAGCAGAAAAGAACCAAAAATAA
Source organism: Aplodontia rufa (assembly GCA_004027875.1). Lineage (NCBI taxonomy): Eukaryota > Metazoa > Chordata > Mammalia > Rodentia > Aplodontiidae > Aplodontia > Aplodontia rufa. Next base: position 22,698 of record PVKS010031563.1, on the reverse strand, counting down.
ACAATAACAAGAATCAAAACCATACTCCTCCCCCAAAACGTCTCATTTACCAACCAACAAACAAGCCCCCCGCAAAAAAACAAAACAAACAAACAAAAAACTGCATTTCACTATAACAACAGAAGAGGTTGCTCCTCATTTGAGAAACAAAATAGGCCACCACTCACTTCCTAAGAATATCTGTTATTGATACAGAAAAATCTGGCACAAGTTAATACATGAACAACACTGACAAAAGTAATCTAGAATCTAGAGTTTCTTATAAGAAAACCTAAAAATTGAGAGCTGAAATCAAAACAAAAACAACCTGGAAGCAGAGAAAACTGGATATTTCCAGCATATATTAAATATAATTAAGCAAGCATTTGGAGATATCAATGAACACCATAAAAATTAAAAAAACAAAATGAAACTTTAACAACAAGAGAGGTGAGGAGATTAGACTATAAGAATAGTGTAAAATGTTACATTTTAAACAAAGCAGAAACAATACAGTTCGGCTAGGCCCACATACACCTGTAATCCCAGTTAGGCTGAGGCAGGACCATCCCAAGTTTAAAGCCAGTCTCAGCAACTTAGTGAGGAACTAAGCAACTTAGCAAGACCCTGTCTCAAAATAAAAAATAAAAAGGACTGGGGATGTGGCTCAGTGGTTATGCATCCTTGGGTTCAATCCCTGGTACTAAATAAATAAATCAGAAATGATACAACTAAAAATAAACGTGAAGGAAAGAAAAAAGGTAAAAGTAGAGCAAGTCTTTTGATTACCCCAAAAATAATAACTAGGAGTCACAGTATAATTTTAGAGGTAATAAATCAAAAGCAGAAGGATATATTTTTAAAAGGAAAAATGAAGTGCCAAGAATACCAGCATAATTGTATGAGTATAAAGGTAAATTCTGTAGTAAAAATTAAAAACTTCCTAAATGCCAGAAGGAAAAATTTAAAAAACAAACACATCATAGTAAAAGACACACAATAATTATAAAGTAAAATGACAAATCTAAGACCAAACACATTAGACCTATTAATCACTTAAATAGATATAACTCATCCAAATAAAAATATTTTTAGATAGATCACAAAGTAAAATCCAACTTTAGGCTATATACAAAAGAGATACCTCCAACAAAGTGATTCAGAAGAGCTGAAAAAAGGAGGAGGATGAGGAATGAGAATACAGCAAATAAATACAAAAAGAAAGCAGAATATTAATATGCAATAAAAGAGAATTTAGACCAAAATGCATTAGTGATATATTATTTTATTATAATAATACTCCTACTTATCAGACATAAAATGGAAGACACCATGATTGAAATACTTGAATAGGTCATTAAATTAAGAGGTTAACAAAATGGGGTCAATAAAATTCAACATTATCAAATTCATGGATAAGCTAAGAAATTTAAAATACAAACCACAATAAAATTGAATTAAGTGCCCAACAGATTGCCAAAAATTTTAAAGTGTGAACATAGCATGTGTTATTAAGGATGTAGAGAAACAGAAAATCTCTTGGATTCCTAATGAGTGTGTAAATCTGTGCAGAAGTTTTGGAACAAAATTTAGTATAAATTTTATAGATTTTTATAGATAGGAATCTCTCAAAATTCTAGACATACATATATTCCTCTTATGTGCACTACTGATAATAGGTAAAAGTTGGAAACAATACAAATATTCAACAGCAATGGAAGATTTACTTACTATGATGGCATGCCTTTGCTCCAAAACCCAAGAGATTTGAGCTGTGATTGTCATACAAGGGTTTGTATAGACTCCATTCAGCATTCCCATCTACTAAGTATCTAGTATCATTGGATAGGTTGGACATTAAAACACAAGTGGCAACACTGTGTTTGGATCACCTAGCAAACCTTCTCTTGAGGGGCTTGGTGGTGCTAGTCTGTAATCCCAGAATCTCCCCAGGCTGAGGTAGGAGGAGCCCACGTTCAAAGCAACTTAGTGAGGCCCTAAGCAACTTAATGACACCCAGTCTCAAAATAAAAAAAATAAAAGAAAGAATAAAGGGCTGCGGATGTGGCTCAGTTATTAAGTGCCCCTGGTACCAGGAAAAAAAAAAAGCCTTGTTTGAGTACTATTCAAGAGTTGGCAGTCTTCAAAATTAGTTTAAAATAAAATTAGTTAAAAATAATAATAAAAAAGAGTAGAGCATCACATCCAAATATGGTAAATTTTTCTACAAATTCCAAAAATGACCATCAAGTGTTTATGCTGTTAAAACTGGGGCAAGGTACAACAGCCTACTTATACTTTAGAGGAGACACCTCAGCAAGTCACCATCCATGGAATGCCCAGAAACTTTACAAAATTGATAAACTTCTGAATCTTTTCTCCATATTTTTTATTGGTACATTATAGTTGTATATAATGGTGGGATTTGTTACTACATATTCATATATGCACGAATATAACTTGGCCAATATCATTCCCCAGCATTGCTCCTTTCCCTATCCTCCCTCCCTGATCCTTTTCTTCTTTTCTATTGATCTCCTTTTGATTTTCATGAGATTCCCCTGCCACCTACCACCCCACAACCTTTCTTTTCTTTTTCCTTTCTAGCTTCCATGTAGGAATGAAAACATAGGATTCTTGGCCTTCTGATTTTGGCTTATTTCACTTAACATAATGGTCTCAAGTTCCATTTTCTTGCAAATGACATAATTTCATTTTTATTTATGGATGAATAAAACACCATCATGTATACATACCACATTTTCTTTATCCATTTATCCACTAATGGACACTTAAGCTGGTTCCATAGTTTGTGAACCGTGCCGCTATATGAGTATGCATGTATCACAATGGTATGATGACCAATTCTTTAGTATAAATACCAAGCAGTGTTACATGCCTAAACTTTTGAGGAACCTCCATTCTGATTTCTGTATTGGTTGTACTAATTTACAGTCCCACCAACATTGTAAAGTGCTCCTCTGTTTCTACATCCTCTCCAGCTTTTATTATTGTTTGTATTTTGGATGGCTGCCATTCTGACTGGAGTGAGATGAAATCACAGGGTATTTTGATATGCATTTCCCTAACTGCAAATGATGTTGAACATTTTTTAGCAAGATTGATTTTTTCATTAAACATTTTCATATTTGTTGCCATTTGTATTTCTTTTTTTATTTTGAGAAGTTTCTGTTTAATTGATTTGTCTATCAATTGGGTTGTTTTTAGTGTTAAGTTTTTTGAGATCTTTATATTGTGAATATTAATCCTCTATCAGAAGAGCAGCTGGTAAAGATTTTCTCCCATTCTGTAAGTTCTTTCTTCATAGTCTTTTTTCCTTTGCTGTGTAGAAGCTTTTTAATTTGATGCCATCCCACTTATTAACTCTTGTCATTATTTCTTGAGCTTTAGGATTCCTACTGAGAAAGTTATTGCTTGTGCCCATATGTTGAAGTCTTAAACCTGTTGTCTTCTAGGAATTGCATAGTTTATGGTCTAATTCCTAGGCTGATACTTGGATGAAGGTGCCCCCTGGTGTCAGATAATCTAGGAAGTTTGAGGTGAAATTATTGGTTTATAAGAGCCTTAACTCAAATCAGTGAGTTAATCCCCTAATAGAAATTAACTGGTGGGGCTGGAGCAGTGGCTCAGCGGTTTCAGCGCTTGCCTGGCAAGCACGAGGACCCGGGTTCAAACCCCAGCACCACATACACAACTAAGTGTTGGAGCAATGAAGGCCATGTGAAAAAAACTAATAAAGTTGTTTCTCTCTTTCTCTGTCTCTCTCACTCTCCCTCTCTCTTTAAAAAAAAAAAAAAGAAATTAACTGGTAACTGTAGGCTTGTAGGGTGTGGCTAGAGGTGAGTCATTGGTGGGGGCCTGTCTTTGTTTGGGGTATATATTTTGTATCTGGCATGGAATTTCTCACTCTGTTTCCTGGCAATGCCTTGAATAGCTTCCCTCTGCCATACTCTTCTGCCATGATGTTCAGCCTCACCTCAAGCCCTGAAGAATGGAGCCAGGTGTTTACTGACTAAGACCTCTGAAACTGTGAGCCCCCAAATAAATTTTTCCACTTAAAATTGTTCTTGTCAGGTCCTTGGGTCACAGCAGCAAAAAAGCTTACTACAACATAGTTCTTTGATCAATTTTGAATTAGTTTTTGTGCAGGGTGAGAGATAAGGTTCTATTCTCTTTGTTCTCCATATGGATAACCAATTTTCCCAGGAACATTTGTTAAAAATGTTATCTTTCCTCCAATGTATGTTTTTGGCACCTTTGTCAAGGATCAGATGACTGTAGATGTGTGGGTATGTCTCTGTGTCTTCTATTCTGTATCATGATCTCTGTACCCATTTTTCTGCCAGTATTATGCAGTTTCTTTTACTATAGCACTGTGGTATAATTTGAAGTTAGGAATTGTGACGCCTCTAGCATTGCTTTTATGGCTTACAATTACTTTGGCTACTCTGGGTCTTTTATTCTTCCAAATATATTTCAGGACTGCTTTTTCTAGTTCTATGAAGAATGTCATTGGCATTTTGATGGGGACTGTATTAAATCTGTATGTTGCTTTTGGTAGTGTGGCCATTCTAACAATATTCATTATGCCTATACATAAATATGGGAGTTCTTTCAATCTTTTGAGGTCTTCTTCAATTTCTTTCTTCAGTGTTCTATAGTTTTTCATTGTAGAGGTCTTTCACCTCCTTGGCTAAATTTATTTATTTCTAGTGGGGGTTTCCTGTTTTGTTTTATTTTGTTCGTTTTTTTTTTTTTGAGGCAGTTGTAAATGGGACTGTTTTCTGATTTCTCTCATCAGATTCATTATTGGTATATAAGAAAGCTACCCATTTTTGTATGTTCAATTTGTAACCTACTACACTTTGCTGAATTTGTTTATTCACTCTAGCAGTCTTGGTGGAGACTTTTGAATATTGTAAGCATAGGACTATGTCATCTCCAAATAGTAATAATTTGAGTTCTTTCTTTCCTATTTCTATCCCTTTTATTTCCTTCTCTTTCCGAATTGTACTGGTATCGAAATAGGCAAGAAGAACAACAATGGAATAGAACAGAAGACTCTGAGACAAACCCACATATCTTTAAACATCTGATCTTTGACAAAGGAGGCCAAAATATTACATGGGGGAATGACAGCCTATTCAGCAAATGGTACTGGACAAAATAGAAAGCCACGTGCAGAAAGTTGATATTAGATCCTTATCTCTCATCTTGCACAAAAATCAATTCTAATTGGATCAAGGAACTAGGAATTAAACCAGCTACCATACAATTGCTAGAAGAAAAATTAGGACCAACAGTCCAGCATTTGGGAGTAGGCAAAGACTTTCTCAACAAGACTCCTAAGGCAAAAGAATTAAAGTCAAAAATCAATGAGTGGGATGCCATTAAACTAAAAAGTTTTTGCATGGTCAAGGAATTGGTCAAAATTGTCAAGAGACAACCTACAGAATGGGAGATAATCATGGGCTATGGTTCCTCTGATAGGGAACTAATATCCAAAATTTACAAAGAACTCAAAAGATTTAGTATCAAAAACACAAACAGTCCAATCAATAAATGGGCCAAAGAGCTAAACAGAAACTTTTCAACAGAGGAAATTGAGCAAGCCAATGAATACATGAGAAAGGGTTCTAAATCACTAGTAATCTGAGAAACGCAAATAAAAACTACATTAAGATTTCACATCACTCCAAACAGATTAGCAAAGATGAAGAATGTAAACAACAACAGATGCTGGAGGGGTTGTGCGGAGATAGGAACACTATCACACTCTTGGTGGAACTGCAGAACTGGTACAGCCCCTCTGGAAAGCAGTGTGGAGAATCCTCAAAAAATTAGGGCTGGACCCACCATATGATCCAGCAATCCCTCTTTTGGGTATTTTCCCGGAGGAGTTAGAATCAGCATATTACAGCAAGACAGCAAAATCTGTTCACAGCAGCTCAATTTACAATAGCTAAATTATAGAACCAACCTGGATGCCCCTCATTGGATGAATGGATCCCAAAACTGTGATATATACACACACATCATGGAATTCTACTCAGCAATTAGAAACACCAATATTGTGGCCTTTGAAGTTATATGGACGGCAATGGAAGAAGCGGTGAGCAAAGTTAGCCAAACCCAGAGAGTCAAGGGGTGAATGTTTTCACTCATTTGTGGAGGTTGGAGCTAAACCCAGGCTTGGGTGAAAGGTAGTGAAACTCATGTATTACACCTAACAAAGGCATAACAATACATAATCTAAGAAAACCATAGGTATGTAGGTGGGGGAAGAGGAGAGGGAGGGACAATAAGGAGGGATTTAGGAAGATAAGCAACAATGTAGCACACTCTTTACCCCCGAGAATCCAAACAATACTTATGCAATCATATGATTCTGGAAAATTCACAGTCTAAGCATTTCTATCACTTGTATAGAAATATCAAGAGACTGGGGTGTAGCCGATGTTGGGGTAATTCTGATTTACGAACATATGCACATCACATTGTTACTTTATATGCATTTATGACTGTAAAATAACACGTCCTTAATAAAAAAAATTTTTAAATGAGCGGTATATGAAAACCCTCTCCTGATACCTTTGCATTTATTGCTCTCCTTTTTACCAAGAAATTTCTAGCATTCTAAATTTATTTAGTAGAATCCTCATATAGTCCAGGTTATTGTCAACCTGTTTGTCAATTTAGTGAAACATTTACCACTCACAACTGCTCAAGCTAGCACATTAAATTCAGATTCTCTAATAAGTGTATCCATTAAAATTGGATCAATCTAAAGTTATAGTCCTTCATTTCTGGTTTGAATCTATTCCCAATAACATACTTCTAAATTTCTACTTGCATAAATTAGCAAAATGTTGTAATTCTTTTGTAATAACAAGTTTGAGATTCTCACTTTTAAGAGTTTGTTGCTCATATTTCACTTTCTGTATCAAACACTGCATCAGTTCAGTACAGATTTAAGCAAGAAGGAATTTTATAAAAGAAATTAAGTGTAAGAGCAAGACTGAAGGAGCAGATTCTATGTTTAGTCTCCCAAAATGACTTTTCCATTATTTAAATTACTATCTTTGAGGCCATCACCAGAACTATGCAGAAAGCAAGAAGCCAATTCATTTGGAAGTTTTATGTTTTTTGATAACAAGAAGCTACTATAAAGCCTTGGCAATGATAATGTAAGATAGAAAAAAGATTATTGAGCAGGAAGGAGACCAGAAATTGCCAAAGACCTTATGGTCAGTTGATTTTTGAGTAATGTAATGGAAAAAATAAAGTCTTAATAAATGGTGTGGGAAGAACTGAATATTTGAGGAAAAACTGAACCTCAACTCCAACTTTACACTGTTCATAAAACTTTGACAGGTGGTGGTTCTCTTCATATTGTTCCTATTTTCACAAAAGAAAAATTATCACTGGGATTGCAAGAGAAATGAGGTATTGCTGGTTTGAAAAGAAGGTATGACAGAGTTATCTAGAAGAATGGTAATGGACCAGGAACACAGGGTGTATGGAGCAAAGACTTGTGACCATGGAAAAGTTAATCAAACCTTCTGTGCTTTAGTTTCTTGATCTGAAAGGGGTATAATAGGACCTTCTCGGGGATTTGTTGAATTAAATGGCTAACCATATATGAAGCACTTATAACAGTGATTAGCTCAATAAATGCTGTACAACTTGATATTACTAGATTGCTATTGTTATTTAGACAGTTATAGTGGTTAAGAGGATGAATGCTAGAGCCACCTTATACCCTGTAACCACTAATCCCAGTTCCAGTATTTATTAATTATACATATGACTTGAGCAAATCAAAGAGAACCTCTCTTGGCCTCAGTTTCCTTATCTGTAAAATGGAGATGATAATCATGACATACCTGATAGGGTTTTTTGTGAGGATTAAATGAATCAATATGTATAAAACACTTAGTGACTGATAGTTGGTATTCACTGTTAGCCATTATTAAAATCTAATATTGTTAGCAACTTTAGAATGTCCTAAACTGGGGCTGGAGTGGTGGCTCAGCGGTTATGGTGCTTGCCTGGCATGCAAAAGGATGCAAGTTCGAACTCCTGCACCATGTACACAATGAAGTGTCAGACCAACAAAAGCCACATGAAAAACTAAATAAAACTGATTCTTTTTCCCTCTCACTGTTCCTGTCTCTTAAAAAAAAGTCCTAAATTTGTCCTACAAATATTTGCAAAATTCTCCCAGTTTCTCCCCATCATTTCTTGAGAATGAATTGGTGATTTGAACAGTGTTTGTTAATTCCTTTAAGCTGTTGCTATTGAAATTAGATAACATATCCAAGGCCATACAGCTAGTAACTAGTAACTGGTAATAAACAACCACTACTCCACTTCCTCTCAGTATAGTAGAGAAATCTGTTCTAAAGAGCCGAATTATTCAAAGACAGTTGTCAATGTATTCTATTACAATTTAGCTACTGAAGTTGTCAGTTAAGTAAAGGTCCATGTACCTTAAGACTAATTATAACGTTTGAGATGATACTCCCAAAAGACTTTAGTGGATAACCTAATTTATCCCCTCTATCATTCAGGTGTATTGTTTCTTCATTTACAAAAGCAGAAGCATAAGGTGGACTACCATTGACAATATCAATATTAGAAAAATACATTTTTTTCTGGTACTATAACCAGAAAATGTAAATATATTAATCTTCAGTGTAATTTCAATTTCTGTATATATAAATATTATAATGTAATGCTATATTTAAGTAAAAATTTTAAAATCGTACCTGACTGCCCTGACTTCTACTGATGGTTGTATCTTCTTCGTTTTTCCAAAGAAATGGACTTAAAAGGACAGATTTGAAAATCATATTAAAATATGACTCCATGAATATTAACTTTAATATTCACATATGAATATTTCATTTTTTTTGTTGTTGTGTAAGCCCACATGTGACGTTAAACAATTTTAAAGTCAGCCTGAAAACTGGGTGCGTAGTGCACTCCTGTAGTTCAAGCTACTTGGGAGGTTGAGGCAGGAGGATTACTTAGTACCAGCCTAAGCAACATATTGAGACCACCACCACTTTAAAAAAAAAAAAAGAGCCTGGGGTTATTATTATTTTCTTTCAAATTCATTAATGATCAACAAAGCTATATTTAGTATGAGTTAATCAAATCATATTTCACTACTGTAGCTAAATTCAAATCATAGTCTTATGTCTATGATGAAGTAAAATAACTGGAAATTTTAGAAATATATTTTGTTTATGGTTATTTTGTAAATAATTGTTTATAAACCTCATCATAATTTTAAAACGGTTATCTTAAGTACTCTAATTTTAATGACATGACACTAATGTAAAACTCAAACATACTGATTAGTTATCTATAACCAAGAATTTAAGAGTGGTAGAAGAGTATTAGTATATATCAATAAATACCCAAATCAAGATAATTGTAATTAAAGATATTCTATATCAATAATATCTTTGTTTTAATTGAGAAAGTTCTTATAACAGTATTCTATATATCACATTCTTTTTTCTATAGTTTAAATTATAGCATGTGAAATCAGCATCTCAACTAATCACCTTTTTTTGTTGCCAAAATAATTATTTGAATCTTCCAATGATCCTGGTAACTCAGAATTTCCAGTTTGGTATTTTACAGTCTGGATTTCTTTTGGAGCTGCTAGTCCCTCAGCTGAAATTGATGTGCATGCATGATAAAAAAAAATTCAGAATATTAAGAAAACACTAAAATAAAAATTTTAGATGTATATATTATAATCTTGCCCTATATGATTCCTCATGAACTTTACACTAGATATAATGCAACAATTTCCAACATGAATTTCAGGAACATTAGTTTATGTAAAAAGAAAATTCCTTCGTCAATTCAGTTTGGGAAACATTTAATTGAGCAACACTAAACAGGAACACAATACCCTTACACACGCATGCATGCATGCATGCATGCACACACGTACACATACATGTGCATTTGTATTACAGAATTTCTCTATGTACAACAAGACCCTGCAAGAGGGATTAAATCAGTTTGTACCAAAACTCTGTCTTCAGGAAACCTTTTGCCAAAAGCTTCTTTTGAAATAGTGTTCTGAGGAGACTTTTCTGGAAAATGCTTGTATAAATACAGACCATAAAATGTCATTTGTTATTCTACATACATGTTCATTTATAAAATCTCCCTTCATTTTAATAGTATTTTTCCATGTAGGAAAACAACACAATGGATTGTTTTCAAAACATTAACACTAATGTTCTATATGTCTACACATTAACACATGAGTCATGAACTTAACAGTATTAGTGTAGATTTTTCCTGAGATACATCAATTTTTTAATTTAGAAAAATTGTCAAATTAATATTTTAAAAGTCATTTTGCAAAGGTTGTCAAAATATTTTGCAATCTGAAACTAAATGGTTTAATTTCAGTTTGGCTGTTACCATTTATTTCCCAGCTGGCACTGACAAAATCATTTAAGTACAAGAAACAGGATTTAAAAAATGATCTATTCACTGCAAAATGAATAAAAAATGGATATACCTACCACTCTCCCTACATGTCTCCCAAAAGAAACAATAATGGAAAACTCAGTAGATACCCAGGTACATTTTGGTAGGATATAGGACATGTATCTGTCACTCCTACTAACAGCTTAGAGCATGATACAGAGAGCCCCAATTAGGATTTGAATAAAATTACAGCTCTGTACATTCCAAAATCACACTGCTGAAAATCAAAGTAAATTCTTAAAGAAAACAGAGAAAAAAAATAAAAATAAGAGCAGACTTATCATCTGAAATTATGCAAGCCAGAAGACAATATAGAGATTCATTTAAGTACCAAAAACAACAAACAAAATCTGTCAACTAAAAGTTTACACCTGGTGAAAGTATCTTTCAAAAACAAAGACAAAAAACTTTTTCAGATGAGAAAATCTGAGATAATTCACTCTAACAAATTTTACAGGAAGTTTTGAAGCAGAAAGAAATGGTAATAATGAGGGTAAATACAAAAAGTCATTCCCCCTTATTTTTAATTTCTGAACAGTGTACAAGGTCAAGTGGTGAATGAAGTGAGCATAAAGCTTTGCGTAGTATCATAATTCACACCCTAGACCTGAATTATGCACCGAGATATGGGGTACAAACATGGATTCCATAATAACCTCTTTGTTATTCCCATTTTTGTTGAACTCACCTTCTTCCTGATTCTTGTTAATGAGGTCTTTCAAAGTGTTTTCTAAGAAACTGGGATCCTTTCCAAGTTCTTCCTTTGACACAGTTCCACTAACTGTTCTATGTATTGTTCCATCAATTTCAGCAATATCACTATTAGTCTGCTGCTCATCTAAAGTAACTGATGATGCTGCTGAATAGACATTTCCTAAATGATCCATTACAGGAAGCAAATATAATTCTGGTTGAAGAGCCTAAAACATGCAGGAAATTTAAAAAATTAGTTTATAATTAAAGAAGTTAAAATTAGCATAATTTTAAAAATGTCATATTACATACATATGGAGGAGCAAATGATTTGAGTTTCAGTTCTGGTTCTTGTTTTTCTTTCACCTAGAAATAAATATATGAAAAAAAGAAGTTTTTGTAAAATTTTCCAATTATTTTTACCTCTACTTCTTTTGTAAAAAGTATGTATCTGTATCATATAAATAAATTTAAAAACCAATACCTATGGCTATTTCTAGAAAATGTAGAATACAGTCCTACTTCTATTCATTGCACCAAGCATAATAGAGATTCTATGTCACTTAATAATTATGGCTCTCTTGCATGGACTCACTTTGTGCAGGATACTATCTTATGTCATTACATATAATAGCTCAGTTAATCCTCAACAATTTCATGTGATAGGCACTAACATTATCTATGGTTTACAGAGGAGACTGAGGCAGTAACTTACACAAGATTTTTATAACTAGAATTTTCCAAGTTAGAATTCAAAACCAGGCAATCACTCCAGGGTCCAATCTTATAGACTTTGTTTCCTATATGTTCAGCCCATTGAGTTGCTATTTATTTATTTTAACAGATATTGAAGGTATACTATGTGTCAGGTAGTGTTCTATTTGGTGAAGATATAATGATAAATAAGACAAAGTCACTGCTGCAATTGCTCTTACATTCTAATTGAGAAAAACATTAAATTTAAAAAAACACAATTTAGGCTGTGATATGTGATTCATGAAAATAAAACAGAGTAATATGATAGTAACTTGGAGAAGCAAATATCTAAAAACTAGATGGTCAGGAAATGCTCTTTTGAAAAGATAATACTTGAGCTCAGAACTGAATTACAGAAAGAAGTAGGCAGCTATCCAAAACTCAAGAAAAAGTGATTGCAAGGCAAGTCCAAGGACCATAAATCAGAGATGAGTTTGCCATATTCAAGGACCAAAGGAAGATGTTTGGAACTGAAGTATGTAGAAGCAAGGAGAAAATGGTAGTAGATGAAATCTGAGAGGCAGCCTTTTCTTAGGTCTTCTTTATTTCTTGCCTCAACAACTATATAAACGTCTCCTTGCTGGAATCCCTGCTTCTGATCTCTTCCCACTTCTCACTGAGACACAATTACTGTACTGAAAAACTATAAGGTTTCAGACAAAAATTCCAGACTATTAATCTGACATTCAAGATCTTCGACAAAGTACTTAATAACTTGTTCTCCACTATTTCCTTTCTGGTAGTTAATATCTAATGAAATGAATCACTTATCCTTCCTTAGTTGCCTGCTTTCCTACTTCCATGTTCATCCTATTTTCTCTGTTCAGAGCTATTGGCACACTTCATTTTTGCAAGAGCAAATATTTATCTTTCAAAATCCAAACTTAGATATCATTCCTTCCTCAAATTTCTCTACTTCCTCTTTTCCTCTGTTGAAATACAAGTATATAAAATATTTTATCTTCACCACTTATTTTATCTATTTTCACCACTACACTGAATACACATTAAGGTTAATATCCATATCTATTTTTTTCTTGTTTTACATTTAGTAAAATTTTAATAAATATTTATTTAAAATAAAATATTAGAAGAATTTTAGAAGTTGACCTAAATTACTTAAGTTCCCTTCTAACCTGGGATTCTATGATTGATATTTTATAAATTTACAAATCATGGAGAAGAACAAAAAATTATGTTCCTTTTCTTTTCTGAGAAAACTAACTTCATAATCAGTAAATTAATATTCTGGCATACTAGATAGAACCCTAGGGACAAACACATCTGCATATTTAGCTACTGATTTAAGAATCCTACATTGCAAATTATAGTAGTGCTTTAGGTAGGGAATGCTTATTTTTTTCCATTATTATTCATTATTTAATTCATTTGGTAAACATTTAAACACCTGTAAATGCAAAACACCTTGTTAGGCACTGGTTATAAATACAATAGTGAATAAAACAAAAGTCCTTGCCCACAAATGGCTAAAATCTAATGATAGAGTTAAATAATCACATCAATGAACACCCGATAATGACATTATGTTAACTTGAGTGAAATAAGAATATAGTACATTTTTTAAGTTTAAATGTGGAATATCTTGATTATAGAAATAAACCTTATGTATAAATACAAGAAATTAGAAACTTTGAGGTCTGATGGCTTGACAGATTGAGAATTTTAGCTAAAAATGTCCTCCACTTAAAATATCTATAGAAACTACCAGTAGGAGCGTTTAGCAGATAATAGCTGATACCAAAAAATATATGGGGGCCATTATTGTTTTAAAACCAAATAAGGCACCCTATGGTGGTGCACACCTGTAACCCAGCTATTTGGGAGGCTGAGGCAGTAGGATCTCAAGTTCAAAGCCAGCCATAGCAACTTTGCAAGGCCTTAAGCAACTTAGCAAAACTCTGTCTCAGAATAAAAAATAAAAAGGGCTGGAAATGGGGCTCTGTGGTTAAATGCCCCTGGGTTCAATCCCCAGTACCAAAAAAACAAAACAAAACAAAACCAAACAAACAAATAAGGCTGGCTATGGCCCAAACAATAAGAGCCTCATTTCACTAGAACACAAGTACCTATTTCAAATATTTTAAAAACTATCTTTTGAGAGACAGAGAGAAAGAGAGAATCAGTTTTATTTATTTTTCCATCTGGCCTTTGTTTCTGATACTCAGTTGTGTACGTGATGCTGAGTTTTGAACCCAGGTCCTCATGTATGCCTGGCAAGCACTCCAGCCACTGAGCCACTGCTCCAGCCCCTAAAACTATCATTTTGATTAAAAAAAAAATATATATATATGTATATCTATCACCATTTAAATTTCTCTTCCTTTTCTTCTCAAGGAAATTCCACCATTTTAATGTTTGATAACATGCCAATGAGATCCATCTTTCATGATTTGTGTGCTTACTGATATTTCATTATGATTGAGATTACATATCTCATAGTATGTTAAGGAGCTGAGTGGATAAGCATTTAAGAAACAATTTGATAAGGTATGCTTTTCTTTAATCAGAGGGGGAAAAAAAAAGAACTCTTACCACAGCTAAATTATTTCCAATGCATTTCAGGAATAAAAATTTTTCTGCAACAGCATCTTCACCAAGGAACTCACCAAGGCGTAACCTCAAGGCTTGTAAAGTAAGTTGAGGAGATACTCTGAAATATCATGAAATTGCTTTATATGAGGTAAAAATAAATAGAGTATGGATATACTAATGCTTCAATAACTTTAGTCAGTATCTCAAAATAAATACTGATTTCATTATCAGATATAGCTTAATATAGTACTCTTCCACATTGCTTGGAACTTTATAGTGTTTAGCAAATATTTTTCAAAATAAATGATTAAATGTCTTCTGAAATTATGCAAATGAATACAACTTTCCCTTTTTATAATGAAAGAGAAAAATGTCTATTTTGCTAGTCCACCTCAAAATTCAATTACTAAAACAAAATTTTCTGTGGAATTTACATACATTACACATATATTAAAGAATGACTTAAGTACAGATATTTATTTTGGACGTTTAACAGGAGTAGCTAGTGCTTAAGAATGTCTTTAATGATGAAATGCTGTCAGATTCTACCACCTTTGCTCATTATGGATCCTTTTCTCAATGTCTAAAATTTACGGCCAATACTTATGTTACTGTTGTAAATAGTTGTTTTTTCAGGATCTTGGGAAATATTAAGAGAATCCATTCATTGAACCATCACTGTTTGATCAACAACTATTTATTGCGCACCTACTATATATCATATCGTTCCAAAGGATAGGAGTAAAGCAATCAAAAAAGACATACAAAAAAAGTCTGCCTTCATACCTTTTATAATCTAGTGGTGGGAAATAAAAATTAGCAAGGCACATAGTGAAAACTGTAGTTCATAAGACATTGCTAAGTACTACAGACAGAAGTAAAATAGGGAAAAGGAAAAAGGAAAGGACCTGTTGTTTAAAATACAGTGATCAAAGAATATACACACAAACAAATCATTTGAGTATGGACCTGAATAAGATAAGAGAGTATATGGTAAGGACAGAAAATGTATTCTAGACAAAAGGAATAGAAAGGACAAGAATCTTGAGGTAGGGACATGTCTCAAGTACTCCAGAACAGAAAGGAGACTGACATGATGAGGAAGTTGAAGAAGAAAGGTTTTCACTAAGAGAGGTATTGACAGGAGATCAAGCAGTGTCATATGTGTTTGTGATATGTTCTGTGCTTACATTTTTTTCCTGCTGTGCTGGGGATTGAACTCAGGGTCTTGTGTATGTAGGCTACATTTATAGCCCTTTGTTTATGTTTTTAAAGAATTCTAAGAAAATAACATTATGGATACATTGCTGTTTTTCACTAGGCCTTTAATTTCAGATAATTTCTCCCTCAATTCTTTTCTGTAGAATCATAGCAACACACAGGTTTTATATTATTCTCTGGGTGGCATGTTATGACCAAGTGACATCTGTTCCCACAGATATGTTTGATTTCACTGTTACAAAGTACTCTTTGTTAATATTCATTAAATTAGGAATGGATCCACCACATGGACAAAATATTATTCACTTACAATTTTTAAATTTCCAGAATGTATTTTTCTGTGCTGCAGAAAAAATTATTTTTAGACACCTTGTTACATGACCACAAAATACTTGCCTTATAAATCCAGCAGAAATAAATTTGTTAATAACTTCTATTGAAATAGTATTTAACTTATAGTTCCACGATCCTTCGGGGACATAAAAAACATGAAGTTCCACCAACTGAACGAGAAGAACATCAGTTAAAATGTTTCTAAAGTGGAAAAAAAAATCAATTGATGTCCTATAGAATTTTAAGTTTAATAAACACAATTGAAATGAACATGGAATAATGCATCCCCCACTGAACAAACAACAAACAAAATGAAGAACCCAAAATTCTTCAAGTTGATTACTCAGCACTTAGTGTACATTTTGTAAAAAATGTCACAGAGATATAGCTTGGGTCCCAGAGTACCTCAACATCTTTGATGAATGGTGTTTTTTCTTGTGGCTGGCAGTAAAAATACTAGATATATTTTCTAATCACCAACTTTTATCTCCCCCAGCTTCTCCTCCTACCCAATTCCACTAGAGTGACCTTGTATAATCCCCTGGCTCTCAGTACCCTCAAAAGGGTTAATTAAAACTGTGGTTTGGCAGGGAACACATTTGTTTCCCAGAGTTCCCAGAAGAATCTATTCCTGATGTAGGATACGTCCGTAAGTTTGTCTGTGCTTATATAAAACTACTACTCTATTAATGTTTTGTTATGATGCCAGAAATTTTCCATTTAGAGTATTTGGACGACTACAAATATACAAATATACAACAGAATAGTCTCATTTTTTTAGTCTAAGGAAGGTTGGTATTCACTGACTATTAAAAGTGAAAGCAGTGAAATGATTGTACTCTAACTGCAATATTAAATATCTCAGAAACTTTACAAGTTTGATATCACCTATTATTAATATTATTAATTTTTACCAGACATAAAAATGATTCTTGAACTGAAGCTTTTGCTCAAGTTGCTTTTATAAACCAAATAAATTACTTCTACATTTTTATGAACTATTAACCAACAATTTAAATATTTGCATAGATCAGAAATTGTAATTTACCATTATGCTGCATTCTGAACTTCAGAGCATGTGAAAGATCATTCCCAAGCTATACTATTAAGTATTTGCAAAGCTTAAGAAGTTTGAAGTAAATATGACTTTATTTTTATATAACTGTATTAACGTCACAGGGGAGAAATATTTCTTGAGCTAAACATTTATGTTTCTAAAAATTACATTTTAATGTTTTTCTACAACAATAATAATGTATTTGAAAAATATTTTAAAAATACTGAATGTTTATGTATCTTAAGGTTAAATATTATTTTATACCAAAACCATAATTTATTATATGTTCACGGCTTTTTTGGAAGTAACTCATTAATAATATTTATTAAAACCATTTAACCATTTATGTATATATACAGGGTATGCATTTTTCCTTTTGTATTAGGCTTCAAAATTGCTAAGCATGGTATTGTTGGAACCTCTCTCTATATTAAAATGTCGACATCTTGTTCACCATGGATTGTTTTGCAATTTTAATTTTAAAAAATTTGTATTAAAAATTATCTTGATCTATTCAATTTTTTTTGTTGTCCCCTTAAATTTTGCACCCACAGTAAGCATCACATTTGCCTGGTCCTGTGAGGGATACAGACAATAACCAATAAATACAAAACAGCAAATAGGCTAGATAGTGTATTAGAAAGGGGTAATTACTAGGAAAAAAGAATAAGAGCAAGGTAAGAAAAATTGGGAAGATAAGGAATAACAAAGTCTTCAGTTTTCACACCTGTAATCCCAAGGACTTGGGAGGCTGAGGTGGGAGGATTGCAAGTTCAAAGCAACCCTCAGCAACTTAGCAAGACCCTGTCTCAAAATGAAAATTTATAAAAGGGCTGGGGATATGGCTCAATGGGTGGGTTAAATGTCCCTGGGTTCAATCATTGGTACCAACAAAAGCAAAAAACAAAACACAAAGAAAAACAAAAGATCTAAAGCAAAGGCCTTAAGGTGGCCAGTATGATAGAAAAAAAGGAGTTAAGTAGGGAAGAAATTAAATAGGGCCTCTGGGCCATTTAAAGGTTTTTATTTTACAAGATAGAAAGCCAATGCAAGGTTTTAATAGAAGCATGACACATTTTATATTGTTTTATATGAAAAATTTCATGCATATAAATGTATATACATATGTACAAATACCATGAATGTTCAAATATCTATAATTTAGATTCAAAACTTAACATTTTTCTTTGTTTACTCTTTCTCAATACAATATTTAAAGTAAATCAGATATCATATGCCTAAATATTTTGGCATTCATCTTCTAAAAATAAGGACTTCTCTAATACAATCACCAATACTATTTTCATATGAAGAAAATTAAGTATTCCTTAATATAGACAAAGATACAGTCCACAGCCTCTCTTTCCCCAATTGTTCACAAACTGTTTCTGCAATTTAGAATTCAATTGAAAAAAACAAAACAAAACAAAAAAAACTAAAGAAAAAAATGAATTCAATTGAGGTTCACATATTGCATTCAGTTATTATGTCTTTTAAAAATCTTAATGGACTCTTCATGGCAATGATATTTTGTTTCTTTTCTTTTTTTTTTTTTTTTTTTTTGGTGGTTCTGATGGTAGAATACAGGGCCTTGCATATGCTAGGTAAGTATAACACCACTGAGCCATATTCCAGTCCTGTAGCATTGAGTTTTTTTAAAGTGATAGGGCCAACTGTTTTACAGAATATTCTACATTCTGAATTTAACTCATTATTTAACTCATTATCTTTAAAGGATCTTTAACTCCTATAAATAATTAATATTACTGCCTTCCATGACACATATTATCCTTCTAAGGCAAAAATATTTTATGAATGGTGCCATGTATTTTATATTGCATTACACCAGCACAAATATATTGCTCTATTTTTAAACATTTCTAAATTTAGTAACAGATTAAAGTGATGATAGCTGAAATAGTCTGTAAGAGGCAAAAAAAAGAGAACCTGTTACGAAGCAATTGGAGTAATCGCAGTGTAGAAGGATGTTGATACAAACTAATGTGCTATCAGTAGAGGTGACAAACAGGCAGATCTTGTGATATTTAGAGCTAGAGTCAATCTGTTAGAAGCAGATTTTGGGAAAAAAGAATCAAGTAGAAGAGTTAAATATGCAAGAAGAATAAAGTGTGACTCCAAGGCATTTGGCCCCACTAATGAAAGAACAGATTTGCTATCACCTGAGTTGGGAAAAGTTATAGGTAGTTCAGGTTTCCAAGACAGGGAAAAGATCTAGTTTCAAACATGTTAAGTTTGAAATGTATATTGATCATCCAAGTGTTAAGTCATCTATTGAATATATGTATATATGAATCTGGAGTTTGGGAAAGAGGTCTGAGATGATGATAATATTTAAATCTACTAATCTGGATGAGACCACCGTGGAATGAGTGCAGGAAAGAACAAACAGCTGAACTCTGAGCTACTCTAATGTTATCTCAGTGGTTTTATCAGTGGCTTAGTGGTCAGGGCACTTGCCTGGCATGCGTGAGGGCCCAAGTTCGAACCCAGCACCACATACACAACTAAGTGTCAGAGAAACAAAAACCAGATGAAAAATAAATGATTCTCCCTTCTCTCTTAAAAAAAGTGGGAGGGCGGTTAGGTTTAGTAATGAAGAAGTGACTTAAGAGCAGTTTTGTGAAAGGTGAGATTGACTGGAATTGGTTTAAAAGAGAATGGGGAAAAGTATTGGGGATTTTAAAAGGTATGAAATACTTATGTTGAAGAGAAAAAGAATGAATGAATGAGTGACAGGTGGTAGGAGTGCCTAAAAGCAAAAGATTCTTCTTGGATATGTGTTTAAAGTGGGAATAATCCTATGCTGACATATTTTTATCCTATAATATTTAGCTGTTAAGGGGTAGGTGCAGAATAGGTAGAGAAATGAATTAACCAGGTTGTTATTTTGCAAAAGAGTACAGAGAAACTAGAGAGGGACAAGGAGTCAAAAGTACGAGCAAAGGAATGATCAAGACTGCTTACAGGATATAAGCTTACAGAAAGCATCATAGATGGGTAATAGTGAGAAAAAAAGGTGATGGAATCACTTCATTGGAGATCTCAGTTCAGAATACTACACAAGTGAGCTAAAGACGAAAAAGTATAATCAGCTAATGGGATATATTAAATTGGGACTCTGGTGGAATTAATATCTAATACTTTATATAACTCATATTTTTGCTTTATCAACTTTTCAAAAGCAATGATAGACATTATATTCTTACCTCTGATGAGGAAGGCCGACTTGGATTGTGAGACATATTCACCAATGTCTGGATGGGATAATTATTAGTTGGAATTTTGGTTGTTTTCTTATCTTTCTTCATTTAAGTAGTAGCAAATTAATTTTATAATAAGACTTCTGACTTAAGATAGCATTCCATGTATTTCTGATCTCTGATTTGTTCAAAAAGTGAAAAGAAAAACACAAAATCTTTAAAATAACCTCCCAAACTTGGAATGTATACAATCTTCTTATTCCAATTTAAAAAGACCTTACTAGTAAATACACTGGTAATTGCAATGACATGAACACATATCTATACAGATGGTCCTCCAACTTACAATGATGCAAAAGCAATACTGTACTTCAAATTTAGAATCTTGACCTTTTCCTGGGCTAGCAGTATGTGGTTTGATATTCTCTTGCAAAGCTAGGCAGCAGCAATAAGCCACAGCTCCCAGTCAGTCATGAAATTATAAGGGTAAATAACTCATACTTGAAGTGTACTGTGTTGCTAAGTCACAATATTCAGTAGGTTGGGTGTATTAAGTGC
Organism: Aplodontia rufa; assembly: GCA_004027875.1. Lineage (NCBI taxonomy): Eukaryota > Metazoa > Chordata > Mammalia > Rodentia > Aplodontiidae > Aplodontia > Aplodontia rufa. The sequence goes on along the minus strand of PVKS010031563.1, from coordinate 1,779 downwards.
ATTCTATTTTCAACTTTTATCAGGATGTAACCCAATTCTAAGTTGAGGACAATTAAATAAACTGATAAATTACATTATAATGAACTTTTGACAAGAACACATTTTACTATTCTGAACAATTCATTTAATCTGGGGTCAAAAATTAAATATGAATATAATGATATGTTTAACCATGTACAGTAAATTTATTTTACATAACAAAGAAATGTACTATTGGAAGTGGAAAGAATGAATACAAATGGCTGTATGTAACAATCATTTCAGATGAAAATACCTGTCTTTAAATATATCAAGCACCATTTATATATTATTTCCTGTGTTTTTCCTTGGAGTATTTATGGCAATTTACAACAATGCATGATAAAATTTAAAATAAACAAATACATAATAAAAATTGACAAGGTAGCTGGATTATTTTAAAAAGGAATTATCAAAGTGGGTCCATCCTTAAGGATGTACTAATCATACCAACTCCACATCAGTTTTTTTAAGAAAGGAGAGAGTGAGAGAGAGAGTGAGAGAGAGAGGAGAGAGAGAGAATCAATTTTATTATTTATTTTTCCATCTGGCCTTTATTTCTCTGATACTTAGTTGTGAATGTGGTGCTGGGGTTTGAACCCAGGTCCTCATGCATGGCATGAAAGCACTCTAACCACTAAGTCACTGCTCCAGCCCACCTTGGCTTATATTAAATTAGTTATTTTAAATCTAACAAAACTTAAAACTCCTCTGATCGGGTACTGATTATAGCTCTTTTAAATCCTACCAAACACCAGTTTTGTTTTGTGTTTGTTTTCTAGTACTGGAAATTGAACCCAGGGGAACTCTACCACTATGCTACATCCCTACCCCTTTCATTATCTTTTAAAAATTTGGGACAAGATCTCACTAAGTTGCCCAGGCTGGCCTCAAGTTTGATCTTTCTACTTTAGCTTTCCAAGTAGGTGGGATTATAGGTGTGTGCTACCACACCTGGCATAAACTGTTTCCATGGTATCAAAATTAAATAGTATCACATTTCATATACTAAATCCTCACATATATTTCCTGGCTTGTAGATGTATAATTTTCTGAATCAAATTAGTTTCACATGCTATTTCCTATACAAATTTCTTACAATAACTGAAACTTTAAGTGTGCTTTGAATTGTGACCATCTAGGACACTATTTTAAATATATTAATATTCTAAGAAAACATTTATATAGTTCCATTTTTATATCTATTCAAAGGCTCTGTCACCACTTATACTAATATTAGTTTCTATTATGAACCTAAGTGAAAAATGACTCATATACATATACAGTCACTTATTAGGTAAGAATTAATGGTAATAACCTATAATAATTATACATGGAAATTCATAGGTTGATTGGAATGCAAATTAGGAAATTTTAAATTTGTGTAGATACATTAAAAACTTGATATTTTAATTCAGAACAAATTTTTAATTAAGCAACCTCAAAACAGGTCAATCAAGATCAGATTTCTTAATTGTCCTAAGGTAAATGGCTCCCATATACTATCCCTTCTAAAGCAACAGCAAAGAACTCATAGTTTGGACTCTAAGAATTCCCTTTATCATTTCTGACTAGATCAGTGCTGAAGGTCAAATCCTGGGCTGGCCAGAAACAAACAAAATAACCTGACATGAAGAGATGCGGACTTAGGGGTCAGAGCTGGGAAAAGAACTCAAGATTCAAGTATTAGTTGGTAAACACTGAAGCAAAAATAATGTAGATAGAGAAGTCATGAAATAGCATCATAGCCATAAAGCATGT
>PVKS010031562.1:0-23333 GCA_004027875.1 Aplodontia rufa | reverse complement strand
AGTTGAACATCTTAAACAATAATGACCTTAATAATGTTCCATTTTGTGGATCTTAACATTCTCAGTATCTTAATTACAAAAGCCACTATCTCAAATTCCTCTAGTCCTGTGCTACTGTAATTGGAGTCATGCAGCTTATCCACTCCAATTAGCTGAGCTTTGGAAGGATAAAAAGACTCTATCATATAAACTTCAGAAGCCCAGAAAATTCTAAAACTACAAATAAGGAAGATCTTTTTGAAAAGCAACATAAGGTTAAAAAATGCTGAACTCCTGGAAAGACATTAAGTTTATGATTTACCTTAAAATATGTGCACACTTTCTGTAATTAACAGTGGTATTGAAAGTTAAGAAAGTGGGGAGGGAAAGGGGGGAATTATGAACTGAAATTGATTCATGCATATATGAGTTCCCTGGAATGAACCCAACTACTATGCATAACCATAAAGCTCTAATAAAAAAAGAAAATTAGCAAAGTAAGTGATTATTTGTTTTCCACCCCAGTATAACTAATACTAAAACACCTACATTTATTAAAGGTGTTATTACTCCAGGAACCATGTTAGGCACATTATCATATAGCACCTCATGAAAACTCTCTACAGTTGTTCAGGAAAGAAATTATTATCCCAACTTACTGAAGGGAAATGAGATTATTTTTCCATTTTGGGTGTTAACTTTAAAAATGGAAATGAGCACTAAATAATAGCTTTTTCTCCCTACTTCAATGACTTTGATGTAACAAAATGAAAATCATTTTCTTGCTGGTTTCAGCTTTGTTGGAAGCACAAACAGAAGGACACAGTTTCAAGGATTGGTACTGTATCATCCTTCATGTTTGAGCTCAAACATCATCATCATCATAGGAAGCTTCATGGGTGCTCCAGGTGAAGTCAGTGGTCCTCCACATCCATTGCCTTTTGTATTTAGAGCACTGTGTCATTGCTGAGGGCCTGTTTCTCTGTTCAACTAGAATATGAGTTCGCAGGGCAGAAATTGCATCTCTATTGTTTCTGTTTCTCTCAGTGTGCATAATGCTCAGCTCAGAATAGATGCTCAAAAGGTGAATGTTGGATTCAATTCAATACACCAGTATAATCCAAGCCGGAAATTAATTTGTGTTCAACAAATTCACTTTTTCATTATTATGGTACAGGACCCTTGTGACTCAGTTCACTCACACAGGAAATGAAAAGAATCATGCATCTTCCATTGAATGGAAGAAAGACTGTAACCAGGTGGAGTGCTGAATGAAATACTGAGGGACATGAAAAGCATGCCCCAGCAGCTTCTCACTCCCATTCTGCCAATGCCCACTCACTTGGTTATGATGCCCTTCTAATGATATTACATGCCTGCTCTGCCCTAAACATGGCCTCTCCATCTCAAACACATCTCTGAATTTCAACCAGTACAAGGTGCTGCTCTATCCTGCTTTTTATTTGCTTTAGAGAAAGCAAAGTTTCAAAGGCTGAAGCCTAGCAATATCAGAATTTCAAAAGATAAAAATGCTAATTTCTCAATGATGAAATATCACATGTGTCAGAGACATTTTTGTCTCTAGTTTCGCGTGTTCTGCACTATTAGAACCCCAAGTTTTTGCTGGGTATAAAACGGTCCAACCAAAGACAACACTGCCAACCTCCCTTACATCAGGTGTGGCCATGTCTCTAAGTTCTGGCCCAAACAGTTAAAAGTGGGAGTGTGCATGAAACTTCCAAAAATGCCAGCCATCTATTCCCTTTCTTCCTTTCTAATGGCTAAAATGCATACATGGTGGTAGTGAGCCAGTTTGGGCCATGAAATTGAGAATAACACACTAGGCCAAGGGGATGGTGCAGCAACAAGATTGAGCAGTCATTGGGAAACTGGTGGAACAGAGCTATGATAAAACCAGAGGGCACTTACTAGCTTGAACTTTTATATGAGAGAATCATAAACATCCAATTTAATTTAATCTGCTGTTTCTTTGGCTATTGAAAAAGCTAAACAATATCCTAAACTAGTAAATGAAGAATGACTTTCCTGGACCAATTCAAAGATAGTTCAACTCAGCCCAAATGAGAAATGGATGCTAAAATATTAATGATAATACGATTAAAGCATCTGGAGTGGTGGCTCAGCAGTTATGGCACTTGCCTGGCATGTATAAGGACCCAGGTTCGAACTCCAGCACCACATACACAACTAAGTGTTAAAGGAATGAAAACCAGATGGAAAACTAAATACAATTGATCCTCTCTTTCTCTTTCCCTCCATCCCCACACACCGCTCCCTCTTTCTCCTAAAAAAAGGAAAAAGACATGACAAACTATTGAAGAGCAGTCCAAGAATGAGTTACTGTGGGAAAAGAACAATTTTAGTTGCATACATATGGCAACATAAAGGTCATGGCCTACCCATGGGGGTCTTCAAAAAGATCCTGAGTAAAAGCAAAGAGAGATAGCAAGTAGCTCTCTAATAAAAAACTAAAACCAAAAAGGAAACAACATTTTGAAAAATATATACCAAGGTCATTACACACTACTTGAGACGGAGGGTAAGGTATTTCAAAGTTTCTGTACTAGTTTAGGAATCCCTAAAATTTAGACTGTATATAGAAATCAAGGTACAACTACACTGGACTTAAAATTTTAACAAGTGTCACAAGAAAGTTGATTTTAATATTTGGAGAACTGCAATGCATTCATTACTTTTATAATAATCTCAATATAATAAAGAGGAGTAGTTACAGATAAATACTACCCCAACCTTTCTCCTTTCATTTCACCTTTGATAAACTTATACCACCTAACATGCTGCCCAGGATTCCATTTAAGTGGCTTTACTCAATCAAAAACTAATCTGGTCTTTTACAAAAAAGTTCCAATGCATCATTTACATTTAGTGGGATTCATAAAATATGCAGATACAGTACAATTCTTTGAGGCATTCTTGAACCTTTGAATGGCTAATCACATGCACTTGGTTATTTCTTGAAAAACAATAAAAATAAGTAAGGACTTCACTTTAACAAGAGATAATTTATCCTAAGTTCTAACATGGTAAACAAGGTATGATGAATTGTTGCCTAGACAACCACCTACTTTCAGTGTTCTTAACATGGGGTAGCATGTAGCAATGCCTGGCCTCTGATAGGAAAATATTACATTTTTGTTTACACTTATCTCCCACTGAAACAACATTGCCTTTGATTGTGCACATAGACAACAGATCACAGTGCACCTATCAGTGTCTGTGATTTTGTCACCAATATGCTTCATATTTCATTTTCTAATGTTTTCTTAATTTCATTTGCCATTACAATTGCCAATGATATCACAAAATATTTTTACATTCCTAACCATGTCAAATTGCAGTAGTTATTAGATCTGAAACATTAAAACACAGAGTTTAATAACCATTTCATTACAATTAATTTCCTTTAAATCTTGTGATATTTTGTACATTACAAACATTATTTTGATAAAGTATATGTAGATATAGATATATTTAGATTCTCAAAATGGTGTCAGTGGAACAAAAATATTTACCAATCAATACATTCTGTTCATGCCTGCTATGTAAAACATTTAGACTCTCTACCTCTTGTACAGCAAGCCTTTAATAACTGTTAGTAAAGTAGTAAAGCTTATGTTTTATATTCCCCATTATATTTTTCAAATTGCTGAAATGGTAAGTTACAGAAGTGCTTTTTGTTTTCTGGTGGGTTTTGTTTTTTTTTTTTTTTTTGCATAAAGAAAACTTCATTGCAAATACAAATCACTTCACTTACTTGCAAAGATCATTAACACAGCTGGCAATATATAAGTATGGATCAATATATTCATGGCAGCTCAGAAAAGGAAATTGCAACAGTATCTGACACTTAAAGAAGATGGCCTGTGGAAAAAAGAATCCAGTCACCAGAACATGTTCATTAGTAGGCAGGCAGTCTCATTTGTTTGTTTGTAAGCTTTTTTTGTTTTGTTTTACTGATATATTTGAAAGACTTTTTATTCTTATCAAGAAAGAGAAGGTAATTCAAACTTACAGATTTTAACCAATAGTTTTCTAACTATGTATTTTCATGATGAGTATGGCATTTATTAAACTAATTGTGTTCACTATTTTCAAAATAATCTTAAAGCTGATCCCCAATGCAATTATACTTTCTGGATTTAACATTTTTAATTACTCTATATCTGCACTAAAATGCCTAATGTGAAATATGCAAATATATGTGTGTATAATGTCCAAATGCCTAATTTTTTTCACATCAAATTTACCTCAAATGCTGGCATTCCACTGGAACATGGATTTGGAAAATCTGAGGGAGTTGGTACACATTTGGTGTCATCAGGAGTTTGCACCAACCAACTATTTGCAAACATAGCGATGTCTTCTGTATAGTCCTCTATTATACACAAACACACACAAATAGTTATAACCATATCATTTTCCACAAACATAGACAACATTTTCAACATTAACTTCCAAATCAAAAAGTTAAACTCGATAATATAATTACCAATAAGATATAAAACTGTACCATTACTTTAGCATGATAAAATAAGTTGAGCAAAGTGTAAGTACCAAACAAATTTAGTACCATTGGAGAGAAAAAGGAAATTGCATTGAAACCACATGGGAAAGGATTGAAAGTAAGCTAGTCCAAACATACATACCAGGAAAGTTTTAACTAGCTAGCATTCAGTTTAGTGCTAAGGAAAAGAGAAAAACTATGCACAAAATTAAAAAAAATAAAAATAAAATAAAAGAATAAGTAAACGTTTGGTGTGATGTTTCTCAGGCATCTCTCATTACATTTCAAATTAATCAGAACCTTATTAAAATTTCATTTCCTTATTAGGGTTTACAACAATAAAAAAAATATTGAGCCCTTTGAGATAGTTTAGAAAACAATAACATAAACAACAAAGACTAGAAAAGGCGCCTAAAACAGAAATGACTAAGAAGGGATTCTGATGAACAGTAGTTCTAAAAATGCTCAGGAAAGAGCCTGAGGTAAGAATCCTAAATCCACCCCAACTTTTCTCAGAGGAAAGAATTAGACTCAGAGGGAAGATTTAGGAGCTCATCTATGCGTCAACAGACATTTGATGATGAACACTCCTGACTCTTGGCTCCAAATCAAGTTTAAATTGGCTCACCATCTAACCTATGAACAAGTTTAAGACCTGATATGGAAATCGATCCTGCCCTACATTCAGACAAAGGCTGTCTCAAATCTCAAGGACTTGGCAGAACCAAACTAGATGTCATCTCGAAGCTTTATCTAAGACTGTTGGACTTCAGATTTGAGCTTTGGGTTTTCCACTGCTCAGATTGGCAGGGTCATAGGTCCACCACTAATGGCAATCTACAGGACCACTGAACCAAAACTCTCATCTAAATTTTTCACCACTCTCTCTGATCATCTTCCAGATAGGAAGATAATATCTGCATGTCACTACAAATGTTGGAAGATTAAGTCCACTTCTAAGAATGTTCTGCTCACTCAATTTATGATAGCTTAATTATGGAACAAACCCAGATGCCCTTTACTGGATGGATGGATTAAAACACTGTAGTATATATACATACCATGGAATTCTATGCAGCAATGAGAAACAATGATATTGCAGCCTTTGAGGGTAAATGGATGGCAATGAAAGAAATCATGCTGAGCAAAGTTAGCTAAACCCAGAGAGTCAAGTCACTCATTTGTGGAGGCTGCAGCTAAACCCAGTCTTGGGTGAAAGGTAGTCATTCTCATGTATTAGACCCAGCAAAGGCATAGCAACACATAATCTAATATAACCATAGATATGTGAGGGCCAGGGAGAGTGAGGGAGGGAGAATAGGGTGGGATCTAGGGAGCCAATCAACAATGTAGCATACTCTTTACCCCCTGAGAATCCAATAATACTTATCCAATCATTTAATTCTGGAAAATTTACAATCTAAGCATTTATATTACTTGTAGGGGAAAAATATAGAAGAATCAAGAGACTATGGTGTGGGCAATGTAGAGATAATTCTGGTTTAAGGACATATGCCTATCATATTGTAACTTTATATATATGTTTATGATTGTACAATAATTCAACTCCTTAATTAAATTTTTTTAAAAAAAAGAGAATGTTCTCTTTTCTTAGAACACACTCCAAACTTCACTGGAAGACTTTGGATGACATGGCCTCTGCACTCCCCCTGCTCCCCTCCTCAGCCCTCCTGTAACCTTATTTTCCTACTCCCTTTCTTGCTCAACCTCTTCAGTCACCCTGGCTTTTCTCTACTCTTCAAATACTCAAACTCATTCCCACCTTGGGGTACTTGTTCTTTATCACCTTTCAAAACCATTTCCCTCAGGTCTTCCCTCTGCTCCCTCTTTTACTTTATTTACATTTGTTTTAGTGTCAGTGGTGCCTCCTCTGCTACATGATGTAGAGGAACGCCAAACACATACTTGTTCTACCTTTCTTTGTCTCTTTATCCCACCTTTTCTTCATGGATGCTATAGGACTTACAAAAAAAATTTAATTTGTTGTCTCTGTTTTATCTTCCACCACAATATGCACTATATGAAGACAGAGCTTGTCTAAGCTGTTCTATTGCTATAAATACTTCAGTATCTAGTATATAGTAAGTAGGTACTCAAAATATATTTGCTAAATAAGTGAATGAAAAAATAGAGGGAAGTTTATAATACTTATTAAATTAGAATCCTGGAACATTCGAATTAATCTGACCCACTTATCTCTGATATTGTTGGAAATGTTGCCTACTGAATAAAGCAGAGGCCAGTTCTAATACACTTATTTAAAAATAGAAAAACTGCACCCAGTGCACTTAACCACTGAGCCACATCCCCAGCCTTTTGTATTTTATTTTTTTTTTATTTTGAGGCAGGGTACCACCAAGTTGCTTAAGGACTCACTAAGTTGTTGAAGCTGGTTTTGAATGCATGATCCTCCTGCTTCAGCTTCCAGAGCTGCTGGGATTACAGGCATGTACCACCATGCCCAGCCTAATGTTTTTTTCTTTTTTTTGTTCAAAAAAATTTTATATAGTCACATTTCATTTCAAAACATAATTTTTGAAGGTCTTAAGAACAAAAATACTTCCTAAAAACATACTTATTTCAATATTTATGCACAAATTTTAAGGTTATTAAACAACCATGGCTATCTCTTAGAGTTTACTTTAATCCCAGTTTTTGAACCACTTAGCTACTTTCACTACATTGCATTCATAAAAGATCACAAAAGTTTTATTGGGGCTGGAGAGGAGGCTTAGCAGTACAAGTTTTCCTGGCATGCGCAAGGGCAGAAGTTTAAACCCCAACACCATGTACACAACGAAGAGTCAGGGCAACAAAAGCCACATGAAAAACTAAATAAAATTGATTCTCTCTTTCTCTCTCACTGTCCCCCCAGCTCTCTAAAAAAGAAAAAAAAAAGGTTGTTCATCATGAAACCTTAAATCCATATCTTTTGGTAGTCTGGGAGCCTGCTAAACTAAAATTAAAATGGTTCATATGAAACATGCTCCAAGCGAGTAATTTATTGTTCATATTGGGACACTGCATACAGTGAAGTGGAGGCATTATTAATTTTTGTGCTGGGAAAGATGAGAGTAAACCAGTAGTGAGACACAAACATGAAATATGGAAACAGAATTCTCAACTAGACAACAAATTTAAATCTTCCCTGTGTGCCCAGATTCTGAAGTCTCATTTCTTTGTGAAGTCATCCTTGAAGGATGAGTAGGAATGCAGAGAGAAAGTTTTAATTACTGCTATGAAACTACATTCATTGACATTCAAACTATCCAACTCTCTCTAAAGATTTTTCTAATCAGCACAGAACAGGCTGAGTTTCAAGAAAATACCAGGCATCTTAAAGCTAAAGATAATGCAGCTCTTCTGTAGACAATTTCTTGCATATTTACAATATGGGAAGAAATAGAAGGACAGTTTCTGGTCACATTCCTACAAGCTGTAAGATAGATATATCTTTTAATTCCTGTGCCTTCCACTGCGTACCAAATATAATTGTGAAGAAGCTGAAATCTCTCTGGGGGCTGCTCCCACATACCTGCCAAAGTCCTTGTCTTCTGCCAGTTCAACCATAATTCAGTTTAACTGCCTCCTGCCGGTCTTCTCCCGCTTCTAACCCACTAACACCATCGGACTGCTGCCCCACTTATCTTGCTACAGAAAAAATATTTTTTTGTTCCAGGGTATCAGTGTTTGTCTGGCCCTTCACTCAGATCCCTAATCTGAGTCTCCCTGACTCTAGCAAGAGCAGATGCTACTTTCTATCCTGACCCATACCACACTCCATGATGTCCCAAGGGAAGTCGCACAAGAGAACTGAACTGGATATTATTTTTTTCATGAATCTTTGATACAGAAGAAAAATTAATAAAAAATGATCTTATTGGTTCTGCCTAAGCCTAAAACCCTGATTCTTAGTACAGTCTCAAGATTCCAAAATTATGAATCCTTTCATTCCAAATCTCCTACTGGATGTAAAATATCATTTCATGATAATCCCGATACTGTACATTTATATTGTGCTGACAAAATTTTAAACACTGTCATTTACATTTTCCCATTATTAATCCATAGTCTGGGATGCTCTCAGGGTCATTACTGTTGTCCATTTTATGTATAAGAAAATTGGTTCCCTGGGGTCCTGCTCTCTAGTGTAGCTCCTACTGGACTAATCCTGATGCAGCACTGTCCATCTCAGAAAAAATATTTGCATCTTAATGAGGGCTTCTGAAATCTGTGTAAAGACATTTTCAAACATCTCATCTCAACTTCATTACAGGCTTGTTGAGTGCTTAGAGATGATTATAAATAAAATGTATTGAGTATTATCTATATTCCAGGTACTCTAAGTGTTTTACATTGATTGTCTATTTAATCGTTGCAGCTCTAGGAAACATGTATACTATTATATCATTAGCCTTAGGAAGTTTAATAAACGGCAAAGCAGAATTTGAATCCTACAGTCTGACTACTGAGCCACTCTCAAAGTGGTCCTTTCACTGGCCCTTAAAACACAATATATAGGCAACTTGTCTTTTTAAATTTTGAACATAACATAAAAAGTATTATGTAGTAAATTATAGTTTGAAAGGCAATTCCAGTAAGATCTGTGATATCTGTAATCTAACCATAACAGTATCATTTACAAGCTACATTCCATTGGGCACATTTTTGTATGTTCATTATAAAATTAAGAAAATATTGCCTATACTACAGGATGTTAAAAGGGTTGGGAATAATATAATGATGTGTTCTTATTAACATTATGATAAATACTACCAAGTACATTATTATTATTATTACTGACTATTCTATGAATTAGCCCTGTTTTATAGCTGAAGAAATTGAACATCAGGAAGACTGAATGATCAAGTTGTAGAATTTATAAGAGTTGAAACAAGATTCAAAGCCAGATTCAATGGTACTAAGAACAATATTCTTATTGCACCTGTATGTGTGGACCTAAATCACAATTATGGCTTATGACTCTCTTACTCTGTTGCCACCACACACTAGTACCCAATTTGAAACAGACTCCATTTCTAATAGCTCATTGAGGTTAGCTTCATGACTTAAATTTAATAGATACTGAGGTAGGTATGTAAAACCCTGCTATTCAATTTTTATAATTCTGTACACATTTCATTATATTTTCAAAAGTATTGGTACTTAATTTATTCCTATTAAGATTAGATACACAATGGGTTTTGTCCTACAGTAGATGTTCAATCTAGAAGGGTTTAAATCACTAGAACATAAATTACAAGAGCAATGGGGTCTTTGTTTTGTTCACAAATGCATCCTAAATTCCTACAGCTGTATACACAGTTGTATCTCATGTCATTGACACAAAGTAAATGCTTAATTAATATTTGCTATAATAGTGCTGCAAGTATAAACTAGCTCATAGTTTTCAAGAATGAGGCAAAAATGTTTAACTCTTCAATGTTCACTTAAAATCACTAATGCAGGTAGCCAAGAATTTTCCCCAATCTGTGACAAGTTTTGGGAGTACTAACACTAAATGCTGAAGAAGAGAGGAAGAAGAGGGAAGAAGACGCTAGTAAAGACCACATACTTTTCCTGTTCTACTTACCTTGCTGAATTATGAAATCATCGGACTGAATGTCATTGTGGTTTCCACAGAGGCCACATGATTTCCCATTATGCTGCTCAGATAGTTTGAGGTAAATTCCTGATATTCCATCCCAAGCCAATGAAAAGCCAAAGGTTGTTTTCACCAGAATGTAGTCAGCTAATTTTTCAATGGACACCTGTCCAATTGTCTGAGGCAGTGTTAAACTTGAGAAACAGAATAAAGAAAGCTAAGAATACGACGAAGGTTCAATTATAGACGATCCATTTTCTTCTTGAAGTGACTCAGAAAATACTTAAAAGGCAATGTTACTTGACTATAAACTATGTGTCGAGATCCCCAAAGGAATCGTCGTATATGGAATCTCAACATTTTTGAAAACTTTAATATTGAAATTGAAAGACAATGAAAATGATCATCTTTTGCCATACTGATCTGGAGTTTATCCTTACGAATGGATGCTTCTTTTGACCAACCAAAAATGCACCTGCTAATTATCAGTAATTTTTAAAACCTGGAGAGTAGCTGTCTATTTTGAATAATGAGAGCTTAAGTGAATCTTTTTTCCAGACATTTAAAAACAATTCAAAGTTTCTGCTCAACAATTTTAAAGTAAAGACAAACAATGATCAGAATATACAAAGTATATTGATTATTTTCAATGTAGCTATAAAGAAAGAGCTTCTCATCCAAAGGTCGCCTAAGCATAAGTCAATGTCTTCTAAAATAAAAATGTTTCAGAATGATTAATCATAATTTATATTCTAATAATTCAAAGACTATCAATATGAATATAATATACTTTGTCATATAGTATTGCATAGATTATTTTCTGATTTTTAAATGGGATACATTGTGGCCCATTTAAATAGAGGTCACATAGAATATTTAAACTTCTGATTCAATGTCTAATTTTTCCATTTTTCAAAATATATGGAGTTCTGATTTTATTTCACAATAAGAAATATTAAAATGCAAACTGAAATGAACGCAATGATTAATGCTAAAAAAGTATTCAGGGGTTTGTTTCTAACAAAACCCATTATTCCATAGGTGAGAAAACTGAACTCCAGAGAGTTAAGGCCTAATGTGCAAAGCGACCACCTTTAAGTTCATTCGGCAAATATTTCTCTAGCGCTTGGTACAAGTTAGGCCCAAGGCCATAAACGGCATTAGTATAAGCAACATTGCTAAATAATAAGAAAATTAAGTTTTCTATCATTCAACTGGAAATCATCATAGAAATGCTCTGCCCTTATTAAAACTAACTATATATCTTCCACTTAGCAATTCTATCTGAATGGCATCTGGGTTTTATAAAATATAATAATTTTTAAATGCCCATTATATTACCAAATTCCAATTATAGAGAACACTAAACTATTCAAATTCATCTCTGGGAAGTATATGTTTAACTGCAATATGTTCCCATTCAAAAGTTAAGCTCTGGGTCTGGAGAGGTAGGCACTTGCCTGGCATGTGTGAGGACCTGGGTTCAATCCTCAGCACCACATACACAACTAAATGCAGGAAAAACAAAAACCAGATAAAAACATAAAAATTAACTCTCTCTCAAAAAAATAGTAATAATCAAGAAAATAACCCAGAGTGGTGGAGGAGTTGTTCCTGGTTTTCAGTATGACAAAGCTGCCCGGGTACTTTGTACAAAGCCCTTTCTACTACTGCTTGTTCCCTCTTGAGGAATGTAAACTGAGAAAAGGGAGCTTTGGTTGGTAAGACAATTAGGCTGAGAAGAATCTTCATGGTTCAAAACTTGGTATGGAATTTTTAATGATGGAAGCAATTGTTCCACCTCACGATTTACTTTTTCTGCATAACTCAGCTAGATATTGCGTCTCTATAATTATTTAGATTGAAAGGTACATTATTCCACAGTATTCCTAGATTAAAATGTACAAAACCCTTTGTAAAATATATAAACATCCCTTTTCCCCAAGCTCTCAGGTCATGTTCTTAGCAGACAGGCAGCCAGAAGCAGCTCTTCTCTCTGAGCTGCTCAACAAGGCTAGCTACTTACTGGCTCTGAGTGCTTGTCAGAACTTCAGTGGAAAACCTCAAGTGACACCCAAACCTTATTCACACAAACTAGGGAAGGCCTTCAATTATCACTTCAAAAAATAAAGCAAAATAGATTTTTATAAGGTCTTGCTTTAAACATAGGGGATATATTTAACATAAAGGATTAAAAAAATCAAGAGTTGAGCTATAAAAATATCTCTTGAATTTTTAACGTAATTCATCACTTAGAATCAAGGACAAAAACCATATGATCATCTCAATGGATGCAGATAAGGCCTTTGATAAAATTCAGCACCTTTTTATGCTCAAAACTCTAGAGAAGATAGGGATCAAAGAAACTTTTCTGAACTGTGTATAGGCTATATATGCTAAACCCTCGGCTAGTATACTAAACTCCAGAACAAGATAAGGCTGTCCGCTCTCACCACTTTTATTCAATATCGTTCTTGAGACCCTAGTAGGAGCAATAAGGTAAGAGAAAGAAACTGAAGGGATATTCATAGGAAGAGAGGAAGTCAAACTCTCCCTTTTTGCTGATGATATGATCCTGTATCTGTAAGATCCAAAAAACTCCACCAGTAAACTGCTTGAATTTATAAACAGATTTAGCAAAGTGGCAGGCTACAAAATCAACACCCATAAATCAATAGCGCTCTTATACACTAACAATAAAAGGGCAGAGGAAGAAATTAGGAAATCAGTCCCATTCACAACATCCTCAAAAAGAATAAAATACTTGGGAATTAACCTAACAAGGGAAGTCAAAGAGCTCTACAATGAAAATTATCAGACATTGAAGAATGAAATCCAAGATGACCTAAGAAGATGGAAAGATGTTCCATGTTCTTGGTTAGGCAGAATTAATATAATAAAAATGGCCATTCTGCCAAAAGCACTATATAGATTCAATGGAATCCCCATAAGATACCAATGTCATTCTTTACAGAGATAGAAAAGGTAATTCTCAAATTCGTTTGGAATAAGAAACCCAGAATAGCCAAAACATTACTAAGCAAGAAAGAAGAAACAGGCAGTTTTGCTATACCAGATCTAAAATTATACTATAGAGCTGTAGTAATAAAAACAGCATATGGTACTGGTATTAAGTTAGGAAGGTATACCAATGGAATAGAATAGAAAACACTGAAACAAATCCACAAATCTTTAAGCAACTGTTTTTTGACAAAGGGGGACAAAATATTACATGGAGAAGAGACAGCCTATTCAACAAATGGTGCTGGACAAACTGGTCAGTCACATGCAGAAAGTTGAAATTAGACCCTGTCTTTCACCTTGCAAGAGAATCAAATCAAAATGGATCAAGGAGCTAGGAATTAAACCTGCTACCTTGCAACTTATGGAATACAAATTAGGTCCAACACTTCAGTATTTGGGAGTAGGCAAAGACTTTCTCAACATATCTCCTAAAGTAGAGGAAGTAAAGTCAAAAATCAGTGAGTGGGTCTAATTTCAACTTTCTGCCAAGTGGCTGTCCAGTTTGTCCAACACCATTTGTTGAAGAGGCTGTCTCCCCGCCATGTAATATTCCACTCCTGGGTATTTTTCCTGGGGATTTATAATCAGCTCATTATAGTGACATAGCAATATCTATGTTCATAGCAGCTCAATTTACTATTGCTAAATTATGGAAACAACCCAGATATCCCTCACTGAATGAATGGATCCAAAAATTGTGGTACATTTATACCATGGAATTCTACACAGCAATTAGAAACAATGATATTGCAGCCTTTGAAGGTAAATGGATGGCTATGGAAGAAATTATGCTGAGTAAAATCAGCTTAACCCAGAGAACCAAGGGTCAAATGTCTCCACTCATCTATGGAGGCTGGAACTAGACCCTGGTCATTGAGAGAGGTCATCTAGTATCATGTGTTAAATCCAGATTAGGTGTAATGTTATACAACATACTTTTTAGAGATATTGTGGGAAGGGGAAGGGAGGAATAATGGTGGGTAATTGGGGGGGGGCACTCCTGGGGGTAATTCTAATATCCAGAATATATACACATTTTATATTATTTTGTTAAAAACTTGTACGGTTGTTCTATAATAAATCTCTCAATTAAAAAAATCAGTGATTGGGATGTCATAAAGCTAAAAAGCTTTTGCATTGCCAAGGAAATAATCAAATTAGTCAAGAGATTTCCTACAGAATTGGAGAGAATAATGGGCTGTGATTCTTCTGACAGGGGTCCCATATCCAGAATCTACAAAATCCTCAAAAATCTCAACTTCAAAACCACAAACAACCCAATCAATAAATAGGCCAAAGAACTAAATAGAAACTTCTCAACAGAGGACATTCATCAAGCCAATGAATACATGAGAAAGTACTCTAAATCACTAGTAATCAGAGAAATGCAAATGAAAACTACATTAAGATATCACCTCATGCCAGTCAGATTGGCAAAAATGAAGAAAATAAACAATAATAGATGTTGGAGGGGTTGTGAAGAGATAGGTACACTAGCATACTGTTGGTGGAAATGCAGACTGGTACAGCCCCTCTGGAAAGCAGTGTGCAGAATCCTCAAAAAACTCCCAGCTATTCCTCTACTGGGTATTTTTCCAGAGGACTTAGAATTAGCACATTACAGTGACACAGCAAAATCTATGTTCATAGCAGCTCAATTTACAATAGCTAAATTATGGAAACAACCCAGATGCCCTAACTAGATGAATGAATCAAAAAACTGTGGTACATATACACCATGGAGTTTTACTCAGAAATTAGAAACAATGATATTGCAGCCTTTGAAGGTAAATGGATGGCTATGGAAGAAATAGGCTGAGTGAAGTCAGCATAACCCAGAGAACCAAGGATCAAATGTCTTCACTCATCTGTGGAGGCTAGAGCTAAACCTTGACCTTTGCGAAAGGTGGTCAACTCTCATGTATTAAACCCTGAAAAGATGTAATGACATACAACCTAAGCCATTCATAGGGATGTACTGGGAAGGAGCGGGGAGAGGGTAAGAGACAAAGGTGGGTAATTAGGGGGGACCTAGGGGATAAATCAAATTTTCATAATATAAATATATTATATTGTTTCATTGGAAAAATAAAAAATAAAAAAAAGATGTGATAATCTCTTTTCTACTGTTTAAACATATTTCTGTCCTGCCCAAGCATTAGTATGGTCAAACTAGTGGGATTCCTGACTACGTGGTTGACTTTAGAGCCCACTGAAGTTTTGGTATCTCTGGAATACAATGAAAGGGTATTGTTGACAAAGAGCTCTTCTCTTCCTAGCCTCCGAAATTCACTTCCAGACTGACGTATTTTAAAATTCTGTTAATCTGTGGTATCATTTTCATTATATCATTTATCATATCTTACCTGATTCCATTTTTTTTTATTTCATGGCCATAAATTCGAATTTCCTCTTGGTTTGAAAAGAATAAGCTGATTGATCGATAACAAGAATATACTGAGCCAAAGCATTTAGGGCTATTATGAACCTTTAAGGAAAAAAACAAAAAGAAAGCATACAAACCACCAACAACAAATGACTCGCTTGGGTTACTGAAATCACAATGCATGTTTACAGTTCTATAGCATCATTAGTCCCAAGACTGTTTACAAAGTTATAACCACACTTATGATTTTTAAGAGAAAAGAAACTTTTATCCCAGAAATTGGACATTACAATTAACTTCCTAAAATGCAAATATTCAGAAATCAAAGTGAATTAAATTTCAAAATTCTGACAGCATTTTCCAAATTATAAACAATATTTCAAAACTTTTCTTTTGTAAAGAAAGTACCTTTCTTATCAAGTTAAAAAAAATGAAAAATAATAAACACATAAGAAGAAATGGATCCCATGGGTCCCTGTTTAAACACCACTTCTAACACTGACCATATGTTCAGAGCATCCAATAGGTTTCTCAGAGCCTGTCTGTCAAGTATGAACAAAGTTCACAGATCACTATTCTTTCATTAGGATCCAAGAAACAGAAAAACCAATACAGAAGAGAGAACAAAATTCCCCAGGAGGAGGCTGAAAAGAAATCTCAGTACTAGGTCACAGTGGACCTTGAAAGCAATCATTCTAGATTGGAGCATGAGAAGAAGAATTGAGAGGGGAATGTTTCATGGGACAAGAGAAGCTGACATACTGCCATACTGAGGAGAGTTTGATAAAGACAGAGTTTGGAGAAAATAATCAGTGGTTAATGAAAATGCAGCAGGGGATGAAGCAGTGGCTTGGCAGTTACAGGGCTTGTCTGGCATGTGCAAGGGTGCAGGTTCAAACCCCCGCACCACATATACAACAAAGTGTAGGAGCAAACAAAGCCACATGAGAAACTAAATAAAATTCATTCTCTCTTCCTCTCTCGCTATCCCTCTCTCTTTAAAAAAAAGAGAAAGAAAAGAAAGTGCAGCAAACAAACGATGGCATAACTGTTTACTCTAGGATGCACAAGAGAAATAAAGTCACCATAACCTTTTGGGTTCAGCTCTAAGCAATGACTTAACAAAAAATAGTGATATAACTATTAGAAGGGGTGAGGTGATGCAGGCACATGTGTGTGTATATTTGCATTTGTGCATGTAACTAAGTGTCAACCATGGTGTAATTAAGATGATTCCTCATTTTCCTTAGTAGGTTCTATCTTTAAAAATTAAAGAAATAATATCATATTTTTATGTAAGAAAAAAGCCAGAAGAAACATTTTTAAAAATTGCCTCTGGGGAGCCAGACTTCACCTGGAATGAAGAATGAAGGAAGGCAGGGCTATTTTTTGCTGCATACATCTTGATGAAATCTTTCAAACTATGTTCTTGTATTATATTCATAAAAATAAAATTATATTTAAAGGAGAAAAACATCAGGGGTATAAAAAGGAAAATACACAAAGATAATTATCAATATTATCTTTTAAAAATTCTGATTTTAAGAAATCCAAATTTCTAAAATGGGACATTGACAAAATCATTTGAGTATACCATGAATTGTAATGTATACAGATAATAAAATTTATTAAAAATCCTTAGCATGGAAGAAAGTTTTTGATATATTAAGTGAAAATGTAGAATAGAAAATTATACGTAGTATAATTTCAATTTTATAAATCTGTATAAAATTCAGAGTTTAAAAAAACTTCTATAAGGAAATGTATGAAACTATTAGGAATGATAATATTAACTCATGACTGATAATCCTAATATTATTCTTTAAGACTTCTCTGCAGATTTTGTACCCATTGTAATATTATTAGAGGATGCTGGATGCTGATCTAGCTGATACTTTAGTCCTCAGAAGAGTAAGACACTGGACAAGAACATTTCAATGAGAAAGTAAAAGAAGTTCAACTGAGAAATCTGGTTGAGGTGGGAGTGGGGAGAAATGACAATGAAGAAGCAAGAGCAGGAGCCCCATAAGCACTGAAAACCATTCTCCCCAATTTCCCTAGCCAAAGGTCACATGCTTCAACTGTTGATGTATCTCATTGCCTTTCTGAATCACAGACCCTGATCCCTGAATAAAGGTTCAGATCCTACTTTTAATATTTGCATCACCTAAGACAGGGGAAGAGTTGAGGCAACTCCAACATACGTTAAAAGGAAGAAAATTATCAGGAATTTAAATACATATTGGCTATGGAAAGTTGTAGCTTTTAAGGAGGACTCTAAGTACTTTCTTCATTGAGCTTTGAGATGTTTAGACATTTCAGGGAAGGATAGTGAGCAGGGTTAGAAATCTGACTTCCTTACTTCAACTAGAACCACTCTGCAGCTTGTGCTTTGAGATATCTCCTAAGAATTCATTTGAATCAGTAATTTTAAAACTAAGAACTAATTCTCTGAGCTCCATCATATAGTATTAATATATAGATTATATACTCCATTGAATAAATGTCAGCTTCCAATCCAGACTAAAGATGCTGCTTTGTTTTGTTTTGTTTTGGTGCTGGGACTTGAACCCAGGACTTCACACATGCTGAGCATATACTTCTCAATTAAAGTGTCATGGAGGAAACAAACACAAGTAATAGGGTTGATGACTGAACCTACTGTCTCTTCAATCATCAAGAACACCTGAAGATGAGGAATGATGACTGGAGTTGATACTACAACACTCGTGATAGACACTTACACATTGCCTGCAACACCCTCTACCAGGAATTTGAGCCCTATTTCTTATAATGCTAAGGCTCATCTCAACAGAATCATATTCAAAATAGCCACAAAGTTGGTCCATTCCATTAACAGAGCCCTGGTATTCATTTTGTGATTATTATCTATTTCCTATCATTTGTCTTATACTGTTAAAGCACACACTTTTCCAGAACTAGTTTTTTAATCTGATTATATCCTAGGATCACATACCCATACTGTGTACCGAGGCTCCAGATTACCACAGTCCTTTGCAAAAATGTAGGAACAGTTTCCTGGGAAGTAATAGTAGATGCCGTCAAATGTTTCAAAATGATATTGACCCCAGGTTTTGCAAATACCATCTCTGCCACTGCCCATGTTTGGGACTGAAAAGAAATAGGAAAATGTTCAGTAGAATAAAATAAT
Source organism: Aplodontia rufa (assembly GCA_004027875.1). Lineage (NCBI taxonomy): Eukaryota > Metazoa > Chordata > Mammalia > Rodentia > Aplodontiidae > Aplodontia > Aplodontia rufa. The sequence goes on along the minus strand of PVKS010031562.1, from coordinate 4,600 downwards.
CTATACTTGTTTCTATTAATGTTCAGTTATGATAAATGACTCTAATTTTCATTGAAATAAGTTTTTTTTTCCTTTGGTGGCCTATATCACAAGAAGAAAGAACTAGCATAAAATAACTAGGTGCTCTCAAAACTATCAAACTCCTTAAGGAAAAACGGTCTCAAGTTGTTATGAAAAAAAGATTTATGTTAGAAACTTCCTTAATTTTTACTTCCTAAAGGAGAGTGTAGGAGAAAGGAAAAGCAGGGAAGTGATACAGGAAAAGAAGGTGATGCAAAAAGAAGGGAGCAAATAAGTAGCTCTGAAAAGAGAACCATCACCACTGCACGTTCCAAAACCTAGCATGGGCAGCACTAGTGTTCCAGTGTCCACAATTCTTTCAAAACATAAACCATGTTTAGATGCCTGGTAACTGGGATTGGGAAGCATTAGTCGTTGAAAGTTTACTGGAATTTAGGAAATCATGACCTCAGGTTGGCCAAATTTCAAGCAATATTCATCTGAAATAACACAACGTCGCCACCTATTATCATTGTGCCTACTCTCTCATAGACAACCTTCAGTCCATTTCTTACTTTCTAGATCCACTTTAGAATAATGTAGAAATCAATAACATTTACTGAGTACTCAATGTGTATAAAAGATTTTTATATACTCCATGGAGATCATAAGGATAAGGGACAATCTTATTGTCTTTTCTTTCTTTTTATGATTTTTACCTAAATTTACTAGCTTGGACAGTAAAACACAATGATTCACTTTTAAAGCAGTCTTCTCTGCCAGTGTGCCTTACTTCTGTAGCGTATTTTCATAGCATCCTGCACTCTCTCCTTTATAGCACATGTCACAAGTTTAGTTATTGTGCATCTCTTGTGTATTGGATCCTGCCTCTAGACTGCAGCCTCCAGAGGGCAGTTCAATACTGTTCACAAATGTTTCATCCAATTCCTAGGCTCAGATCTAGTAGATGCTCAATAAATATTGGTTAGCAAATATTTATTGATCATTTTCACATAAGATCCTACTTAGGCACTCTGGATAAAAATATTTAAAAGAAAAAAACTTCCCTGTCCTTGAGTAACTCTCAATTATATTTCAATTTTTTGTACAGATTATCCAATTAACTCAAAATCAAAAAGAATATATGACTCCAAATAATGAATCTAATTCCAAACTAAAAGAGAGATGACTGAGAACTTGTTATGATGGACTAGTATAAAACACCCTAGAATACTAGAGATCAGTGTGAACAGAAAGTAGGCAAATCTATTTTCTTTTACATTGCTTCAAAATTACTACAAATTACTGAAAATGAATTGTGAGCTTTCTGGTTAATATACAATATCATTTTCCTCCTCCCAATGGAGGAACACTACTGTAGCAAATTATGCCTTGATGTTCTCTTCAGCATCCCATCATTCTCTCACAAATATCCCTGAAACTTACCAATCTGGCACCTTGTTCCAAGGGCTTGAAATATTTGACAGTCACATGTACCAGTCTTAGAACAGAAAGCTCCGTTAAGGCATTCATGAGGACAAGAACCTGAGAGACAAGATAATAAGTTATCTTCTGGCACCCATGGCTCTTCTAAACACAATATGTCAAGATTGAACTTGGACTAACTGTAACCACCGTTAACTTAAACAGAACCCTGGGCCTCTTGCCTCAAGGAGCTAAAGAATTAAACCCATCAAATCTCTATCTAGCTCATTTGATTATGTGAGCTGTGAAGCAAGAAAAGACAGGCTTTTGCATCTCAAATGACTCTGGAGAGCAAAGGCCAGCCTCCTTCAAGCAATTGAAAGGTCAAGTTCCCATGTAAGGAATCACTGTCCCAGATGACGAGAACCAGAAATACACAAACTGCAGATGATTCCATCGATGGAGCTTGGCACTGGCTGCACATCCAATCTGCTCCTTCTCCAGGAGCAAGCACAATGTTAAAGAATAGTGCCCATCATTAACTTACAGAAACTTGCAAAGGACGAAAACCAAAATGAAACTCCCACTTTCAAACAGAATGATTAAAAGCTTAGGCTCAATACAATGATGCAATATCTTTGGAACCTGTGCTTAATATTGATGAGACATATGCCTACGTCACTGCTAGCCCTCACCAAAATATTACCTTTTGTGGAAAGAAAACTTACCCCAAAGAATTACTTGAAAAAGAGGAAGCAAGTAACTCTGAGCTCCAACCCTAATTTTGCTATTACCTCCTGAGTGGGTTTTTAAAATGCAAATGAATCATTGAAAATTTTTCTTCTATTAAGGAAAGAACAAGAAGCAACTGGCAAAACTCAACCAGGAAGGACTTAAGTAACATATCAGAGGAATTAGAGAACATCTCTGAGTCACCATAAAGTGTTACTAAAGAAGTTGGGTCCGCCTGGAATACGTCAAGTTCATGGAAGACACTTATCTAACAGCAATAATTTAATGACAGTTTTGCCAGAGACAAGAATAAGAGAATCCTATTATTCCTTTCCACCTTAAGATCCATTGATATCTCTACAGTTGAAAACCTACAAATCTCTAGGTAAATTCTAAGTGAATAAAAATGAGCTGTTTTAACTTAAACCATATGTATAGGTAAAAATGATGTTTTTCATAAATTTAAAAGCATTTTTTTTCTGAAGGTGCACATTTATCTTTTAACTTATCTTATTTCACAGTCTTGACTTTTTCCAATGAATAGATATCTAAATAAATGCATCTCCTTCAAATTTTTACTTAACACTCCTATTTCTTCTAAAAAACAAATATCAGATCAAACCTGATGAGGATCAATGTTATTTTAAACATAATAATAAGGATTTCTATTTTCTAGTTACCACTCAAATTTTAAACTACCATCAGCAGGTTGCTTAAAGAAAATAGGAAAATCAGTAAGCAAAACAGGATTGTCTAGAATCAAGAAGCAAGTAATTAACTCAGAAAAGGGGGTTCTGATACCCAGTGACATCTTCCTAGGTCATATAGTTACAGGTTTTGTCTAAATGTTTAGCTCTGATTATTTTCAAAAATAATTTGAATTTTTATAGGAAATGAAAATAAACTTTGCTATTATTACCACCCTGGCTTAATTTGCACCATGAAGTACATAGAAACAATAAAGAATCGATTCAATATTATCTCCCAAAGGGACCTTTTGAGAAAACAAAAGCAAAAACACAGATGTAAGAACTGACCTTTTATTTTGCTCTCACCCCAGTTAATAGCTTCATGGAAAAAATATCTTGGAGAAGTTGCTTCAAACTTTGAAAGAAACAAGAATTCAAAATAGTTAAAATATTTGATTCAAGCTAAACATGCAGATAGAAAAATCTAGAAAAAAGCTATAGATACAGAAATGATGAAGTGCTGACTTTTTACTTCCATGGATTATTGAGACCCTCTCAGTGAAGGAGAAAATGCTCCTTCGGGGTTGTGGTTATATTACCTGGTTTTAAGCCTTTGTTTGAGCTCTTCCGTGACTTTGACAAGTCATTTACCTTCTTTGCTCTCTGTCCTTACTTCCCTTCCTCATTCTCTTATACATCACCCTCTTATGACCAGAGCCTGGCTGGAGCCTAATCTTTGGATTAACTGATTGCTTTGCCTGCAGAAATAGCAGTTCTCTGACATTTCCAGGTGTATATGGGCCTGGAAAAACTTCATGGGGCTAATGGACCAACGATGGGTGCTGTCTTGCAACACATTACCACCCACAGAAACACCTGCTGTTTCAGGGTCAGTGTGTCACCTTCGGTTTGGAAGAGCTGGTACTTTAAAGTTCATATAACATTTAAATACACCTCTTTATAGAATCTAAGGTAGTTCGGGGTACCGGTTAAGAGCAGAATTATAGAAACAATCAGACCTATACTGGAGTCCTGATTCTGTCATAACTAACACTTTGGCAAGTTTCCTAACCTCTCAATGCCTCTGTTTACTCGTCCATAAAAAGGGATGAATAATGGCACCTACTTCATTGCATAGTAATAACAATGAAGTAAAACAACACATGTAAAATTTTCAGCATATTTCCTTCACACAAAAATTAGTAATGAAGAGACTTATCTTAATCTAAACAACTCTTATGAAACCTTAATAGCAAATAATTATGGATTACTAAAACTAATCAATTATAGATGATTATGATTATTCCAATTCAGTGCCAATTGCAAGTACATCTTGGGCCATTTCTTTCCTGATAGCATTTTTTTTAATTCAACAGGAAAAGCATACAAAAAATTTGCCACACAATTAGCAAATAAAGCAGCTGATAATGTTGGAAAAACTGATGAGAGAAGGATAAGAAGGAAGAGGCGGGGCTGGAACTGTGGCTCAGTGGTCACCGTGCTAGCCCCGTTTGTGCAGGAATACAAACAACGACAAATGCTGGAGGGGCTGTGGGAAAAGAGGAACACGGTTACACTGCTGGTGGGACTGCAAACTGGTTCAGCCACTATGGAAAGCAGTGTGGAGAATCCTCAAAAAATTAAGGATGGAATCACCTTACCACCCAGCTATCCCACTCCTGGGGATTTTCCCAAAGAGTTAGAATCAGCCTATTATAGCGATATGGCTTCCTCAATGTTTATAGCAGCTCAAT
>PVKS010031561.1:0-23346 GCA_004027875.1 Aplodontia rufa | reverse complement strand
AATCTCAGAAGGAATTATTTAATATCTTAGAGATGCAAAATATACTTTTTCTTCTCCCCCTTTCTCTTCCCCTATTTCCCCCTCCTTCCTCCCCTCTCCTCTTCTCCGTTCTCGACTCTACCAGACTTCCTTTAATTCCTCCTCTATTAATTTGTATTTTAAAGGTTCTTTATGTAATCTTAACATTCCTTCTCCCTTTCCTTTATTTTACTCCATCTTCCATGTATGAGAGAAAACATTCAAACTTTGAGTTTCCGAGTTTGGCAAATTTCACTTGGCATGATGTTCTCCATTTCCATCCATTTGCAACCAATAAAAACAGGAATAATCTTTTAAAAAAATCTTTAAAGGGAGATGAGCAGAAAAAGTGATTGGGGATGGGAGGTGGGAGGGGAGAAGAACTGGGGAGGGATATTTGCCAAATTATATTGTTATAGTGTGTACATGTATGAATACGCAATAATAAATTTTATCAATATGTACAACTTTAATGAATCAATAAAAATGTCAGAAAGAACTCTTGTTTTTTGAGAGAGAGAGAAAGGGAGAATAAATTTTTTTTCCCATCTGGTCTTTGTTTCTCTAACGCTTAGTTGTGTATGTGGCTCTGGGGTTTGAACCTGGGTCCCCATGTGTGTGCCAAGCAAGTGCTCAATTTGCTGAACCACTGCTCCAGCTCCTTTTTTTCAATTTTTTTTTTAAAGAGGGAGAGGGGCTGGAGCAGTAGCTTGTTCGCTACGGTGCTTGCCTGGCATGTGCCAGTATACAGGTTCAAACCCCAGCACCACATACACAATGAAGTGTCCCAGGAATGAAAGTCACATGAAAAACTAAATAAAAAGTGCTTTTCTCTTTCTTTCTCTCTCTCACCATCCCCTCTTTCTTTATGAAAAAAATAAAATAAAGAGAGAGAGGGACAGTGAGAGAGAGAAAGAGAGAATCGATTTTAGTTAGTTTTTCATGTGCCTTTCATTGCTCTGTCACTTCCCTGGGAATGTGGTGCTGGGGTTCGAACCCACATCCTTGTGCTTGCCAGGCAAGTGCCGTAACCACTGAGCCACGCCTCCAGTCCATCAGAAAGAACACTTGATGCTTCATTCTTATAGTCTTTCCAGATAAAATAACTGCAACTCACATTTTTTATGATTAGGTAAGTTCAGTTAATCTGTTTATTCAAATGTCTTCTGTTGCAATTCACTGTTGTCCAGTTTGGTGGAAATAGAGTATTATTCCTTTTTTAAAAAATCTATCTATAATTATCTACAATCTACTTATGCAGTGCTTGAAAAGATAAAATCCTATCTGTCTTTAGTCTAAGTGATGGATACCCTTGGGCCCTTACCTGAAGTTCCTTTTTTGACCCTTTATTCTTGTATCAATCAGATTCTTGAAATGTTTGTTATAAATGAAATTACCCAGACCTTTACTGCTCAGTCTCCTAACTCAGAAAGTCAAGGAGGTGGATGCCTGAGAATCTGTAGCTTTTACAATATTCCAAGTGATTTTTATACACAGCAGTTTTTGAGAATCATCTGCATAAAGTAAGGCTGGCTTTCTCTTAGATTATTTTCCTGCTGGTCTGGAGAGTAGTTTTGCTTTCCACATCAAGTGGTTGTTTTATCCAAATAACCCTCTGTTTTCCTTGGTCTCTGGTCATCCACAGATAAAATGCAAATGACAGTCTTGTCCACACATAATTCACAAGAGTATTTGTCTTATTATAACAGCAAACATACATTACCTATATTAAAGTATGTTTTATGGTGTTTAGGTAGTTATACCTGTGTTTCATTTTAGTTATTATTCTAACAATTCATAAAAGGAAGTTGGATGTGGAAAGATGTACACTTATACATCATTGACTTCAAGTTGGCTTTCTTTTTGGGAATGATATTCTTTATATCAATTTCCAGCATCACTAGAAGTAAAGATGGAAGATGATCAGTTCTATTTTGTGCAAAAACCAGAAGAGTCCAAAGACCATCAAATGCTCCTTCAGTCCTGTGCAAAAGAGGGTCTCAAGAGAGGCACAATTGGCCCAATATAACCATAATTTTGTATGCTACCAATCTTGATTTGGAGGGACCCAGGATTTGAGAGTTTCTCATTCTGTATTTTAAGCACCAGCAATTCAAGCTAGGATAATGCCTCTGGGATCTTTATCCAAACTTGGTGCGAAGTTGCAAGATTATTGGGGTTTTGGGGTTCCAAGCTGAATTGACTAAAGACTTTGAAAAATAGGTAACAAAGAGGTCAGGGGAAACGTCTGTACTTCTTACTGTTTTATCTTCACATGGAGAGACTTTTTGAGGGATCATTTTTATTTTGATAACTCTCTTTGGCTTGATATTTTGAAGATCTGATTGATTTTATATACTGACTATAATGGGTGCATTAGCAGCAATGGAGGAACTATTAAAATCCATCATGGGAATTCATTTTCTATAAATTCAGGAATAGTCTGTTGTCTATTGGACCTTACAGAGGAAGCCAAGATAACTGTGGCCAGCAGGATCCACAAGATCTAGAAGCCTTCACTGCCTTCAAAGCCATGCTCAGAATCATTTCACATGCATGTTGCTTCTTTTTGCCCTCAATAGATGACACAGAGCAAAGTCTGAGGACGCTCATCATCTACAATGTGACTGGTGAATGCTGGAGGTAAGGGCTCAGTTGCAGAATCTTTGACATGGGTGTCTAATGAAGTTTTAGAATGAGAACCGATTAGCATCCCATTTTTACGTATAAGGAAACTGAGGCTAGCAGTATGAACTTGTCTAAGATCATGGAACCAGCAGAACTGTGCCTGACCCTCACCCAGGATTTCCAGTTTCAGAGCTTGTGCTCTAACTAATCTGCTTAGGGAGAAAAATCACAGAACAAGCAGGTATAAAAATGTGAGTGAGCTGGTCTGATTTTGTTGTTGTTGTTGTTGTTGTTGTTATTGTTGTTGTTGGGATTTTTAAAGAAATAGTTGATTGCCATGATTTAGGAGCTGGGAAATGGGAATTCATAGCTCTAAAAGCTAAACATAGCAAAACCAAACCAAACCCCTTTCAAAGTCCTTTATTTGCAGTTAAAGACGGTAAATTGCATTGTCAAATATTCTGCATTCATTCACTTTCCCAGAGCTGAGCAATGTTTGTCCATTTGATTCTCAGAGACTGAAATGACTCAAGGCCTCGTGTTATTCCTATTTTATATTATTTGGTATTTTGCCATATTCCACCAAATCTGTTTCCTATTTCTTTGTTGGCCCTGTTTGATTACTTTCTGTTGAGGTATGAAATAAGGTGAGAATAAATGTCTCTTATTTCCGAGATGTCCTGATGCCTGCATAGGAGAGCACTCATCTGCTGGGCAAGCTGTGACTGGTTTCCCTGCTAGATGCCCCAACATGCTTTAGACTCAGGCTGCCATTTATTCCTTTGCACATGTTCTACTTTCTTGTCATTGGTTCTAGACAGGGTATTTGCCTTTCTTTGACTGTGTACTTCCTGCTTAGCTATGATGAGAAGATTATTTCTTCTATTTCCTTTTCAGCCCCTGAAACTTAGATTTAGTCTGTTAGAACGATGTTTACATTTCCTGTTTATTTTTTCCTTCTAAATCAGTCCTGTATAATTATGCATTTAGCGTTTGCTCAATGGTGAGGGCTTTGTGACATTTACTCTGGCTAAACTTGCATGTTTTCGTTTTCATCTCCTTATCTACCCATTGCTCTCAAAACAAACTTGGTTTGGACGTTCTTTTATAAGTTCTATGCTGGATAATATATAAAAATGCCATTTATCTTTGACCTTCTGATGATTCAAACAGCACTTGGCAGACACTCAATATATGTTTGTTGAATAAGTGAATGGATTTAGGATGGATTAAGGGATCAGATTCTTCAGGTAAAGAACTTCATAATCAACTAGCAATGGGGGCTTTCTGTTATTCAGTATTTTGCACTGTGTGGAGGCCTACCGTGGTGCGGCATTCCATATATTGTTTTACGATCTTTATTTGCACAGACTTGTATTGTGCAGTGGAGTCTGAGTGGTAATGTTTGGCAAATAGGAGGGATCTTAATTTGCTTTGAGTGATTCAAATATGTTTCTATAACAACTATTTTGTTTGGTTCCTTGGTTTATTTTTAGTATTTTTTTAAAAGTTTAATCAGAGACCAGACAGTTACATCTTAGGCTCTTGAATTTTTATGCATCTCTCTCAGTGCATATCATTTGATCACTTGCCTGGACAAGCGGAGGATCCAACAGAACAGTTACCTGTACATAAGCATGCTGGCCCCTTTTGAATATATGTTTAGAAAGTGTTACTAATAATAGTAAAACTCAATCCCCTGCAATGTTATAATTACTGACACTTTTGATTAGTACTCAAGGAAAAATTCAGCCAACATAGTAGACTAAATTGGTTAATGAACTTTGATCCAAATATGCAACTTTTAGTAAGGTCTAAGAAATATAAAACTAATTAGGTTGAAAAAATTTTGCATTAATGACTTGACTAGCATATCATTGCTTGATTAGATTCTTTCACGTGGTTATATGAAGGAACATAGAATTATTTCAGTGATAAACAGTATTTATTTTTCTGATGTTTATTCTTGTGCAAACCACTAATTAGGAATTATAAAGACAATGGGCACGTTTTATCCATGGCTACTGAGCTAGATAGACACCCTGTTCCATCCCTGACAAGATCTCTATTACCTTTGCTTCTCTGTGCCACACTTGTATAGAGTGAAAATTTTGAGACTTTTAAAAATAATAGTTCCATACTGTTCCAGTTCCCACGCTGGGTGGAGTGGAAGGAATATTGGCTTAGGAACTTGGAAACCAGATTTCAGGTTCTCTTTTATACTAACAAGCTATGTAACTTTTAGTAAAGTTTTTGACCTCAGGGCTTCATTTCCTTACCTGATAAAATAACATAAAGGTTCAACTAGATGACCTCATGATGCTTCTTGCACAGACATGCTATGAGTTAAATGTGCTTTATTTATACCTCTGAGTATGAATAGATTTTTTTCTTCTGTACAGTGGAAAATTGAATTCTCTTTATGTAGCAAACGTGAACCTGGGGTTACCCATTGCTTTCAGTCCACTCAGGAATCCCTGGATACCACCTGCTGAAGGCATAAAAGATAAAGTCTCGGATGCTGATGTGGTGACCATGGCAGGATTGGACGATTTATTACGAAAGGCTGGGTGATACGCACTCTTCAGATATTATCTTATTTATTCTCACCACAACCCTGTGAGGCAGAATTTACCTGTGAGAAAATTGAAGTCCAGAGAGTTTAATAACTTGAACCTGGTAATTGTCCAACCTAGGATTCAAATCTAGGTTTTCCTTGAATCTCACAGCAGATATTTTGAATTCCACTGCCTTTATCTGCAAATTTGCTCTCCTTCGTTTAATAAATATTACTGTGTATGTATGCTGCTTCAGGCATTGCTCCAGGATAGGTGCTTGGGCTAAATTAGAGAATAACCACAAGGCCTTCTCTCATGGAGTTAACATTCTAGTAAGGGGGGATATTATCAGTAGACACAGTAAATAAATAAGTTTGTATTAGTCAACTTTACTCACAGTCACAAAAAATACCTGACAAAAACAACTTAAAAGGAGGGAGGATTGATTTTGGCTCATGGTTTCGGAGATTTCATTGTTTGGCTGGCTCCCTTGCTTTGGGCCCAGGCAGACGTCATGGTAGAAGGGTGTGGCAGAGAAAAGCTACTTCCCTCATGATATATGGGAAGCAAGGGAGAGAGAGGGGCCAGAGACAAGCAATATCCTTCCAGGGCGCACCCTCAATGACCTTTAGGAGTCTCTACCTCCTAAAATTTCCATTACCTCCCACTAATGTTACCAAGTTATTAATCCATCAAAGAATTAATCCACTGTTAAGGTCAGAACCCTCATGATCCATTTACGTCCCAAAGTCCCACCTCTGACACTGCTGCATTGGGAACCAAGCCTTCAACACATGAACCTTTAAAGGGCATTTCAGATCCAAATTATACAAGGTTGCATGGCGTTTTAGAAGACAGTAAAGGCATAGGAAAAGCAAAAGCAAAACTGATTGCACGGAAATGTGTGTGAAGGGAGTGGGGTGGGATGCAATATTCAGTTGAGTGGTCAGGGTGGGCACTGTTGGGATGGAGATTTGACAGAGGACAGGAGAAATGAGGGAATTAGTTATATGAATGTCCAGAGGAAGGACATCCAGGGTGGAGAGAAGGGCAGGACCCTAAGTGAGGAGCGTGCCTGGTTTTATTTATGACAGAGAAAAAGTCACAATAAAAAGAACATTGAAAACCTGAATTAGACGCTGGCATTCCTCCTGACAGTTGTGCTTTATTTTTAGAAGCAGGTTGACTTTTTTCTTTTCTTGTCAGTATGTTACATCCTGCTTACCTAGCAGTCTGCCAGAACCTTTCTTGTTTCCCACAAGTGGCTTTTCAGTCTTCATTTTGCTTTGTTCTGATGTAGCAGTTTGCACACTTCCTGATCTTTTGACACTTGTACACAGAGTCAAAGGCGCAAGTCACTGCTGCAGTCAGCAGGTCAACATACAGCCTAGACCATGGGAGGGAAGAGTTTCCTCCTCTACCCCTCCCCATGTTCCTCAGGGAGCCTCAAAAGAAGGCACCCATCAGTGGGCAGCACCTTCAGAGTAGTGCTTCGTAGCTCTGGTGTGCATTCATATCACCTGGGCATCTTACGATAATGAAGATTCCAGTTTGGTAGGTCAGGAGTGGGGCCTGGGATTCTGCATCTCTTATAAGCTCTCAGGTGCATTGTTGCTGCTGGCCCAGGGACCACACTTTGGTTAATGAGGGTCTAGGAATGAAACTGAGTTTTCTGAAGACGGGTTGACTTTGCAATTCTAGGTAGTCCTTTGCTATATCCAGCAAAATCAAACCTACTATATCATGTTCATCAGAAGACCAGGGACATTGAGTATAGAAATGGAATTGCCACTCAGAGAAGTCCAGTAAGCCTTGTCAGCTCCATGTTACGATGCTCTGTGCCTTTGCCTAAACTAATGCCTAACCTAATGCCTAAAAATTCCAGCTTCTTACTAATCACCAGAAGGCATAATTCACACTTTGTACCCTGGTTCACAGGATCTTTAACAGCCTGCCCTCTGTGGACTTCTTTGGCCTTCATTACATAATCATTTTCCCTCTCTCTCTATGCTACAGCCTCAATGACATTATTTTTTTTTCAGTTCCAGAAGGTGCTGGAATCCTCAGTTGAATTGCCTGTCAAATAGACCTTCTTCTAAACATTTTCTTAGAGCACAGCGATGTCACTTTAAAAGAACCCCCAAAAGAATTTTCAAAATAATTTTGAATAAATGCTGTAAAACTGTGGGAAAAAAAGAAATCGTTTTGGATTTTTTAAAAAAGTCTTTTCAACCAGCAGATATTTATTGCAGATCTCCTATGTGTCAGGCATCATTTTCAGGCATTTGAGAGATGTCATCAAACAGAACAGATTATAACCCTTATGGATCTTAGACTCCAGCATGAGAGACAATAAACAGCAAACAAAATAAGTAAATTAGGTGCTACTGTTAAAGCATGATGTGTGCTATGGAAAAAAGCACTGTAGAACAAGAGGAGGGTTGAGAAAGAGAGGCTCATATGGGAAAGAGAAGGTGATATTTGAGCAAAGACTGGCGGGGGGGACTTTACCCATTCAGACAATGTTAGGGAGAGAGGTTCTTAATGCAAAGGCCTAGGTTGCTGTTCAGACCAGTGAGCCCGGGGCCGAGTAAGTGGGTGATGTGTCCTCTGTGAGAGGTTGTGCATGATCACGTAGATTTGATATTTAAAAAAGTTAATTAGAGAGGAGGGGTTCCCTAAAATGTTTAAAACTCCAGCTTTTCATAGGTTAAATTTAGGGAAAAATACTTTAATCTGGGTCATTTTATAATCTGTATAAACTATTTGAAAGTTATTTGAATTATGCATTCGCAGGAATTCATTGTCAAATGAAATAAGTTTCACTGAGATGATCTTGTAACTGAAAGTTTTGATTATTTTTATATGCCCTGTCTCCACAAAACAGTTACTTCTGCATCGGATAAATGGGGAAGTCACTTTGACAGAGCCTCAAGTTGTAACCCGGGAGGATCATTGGTAGGGCACTGTCCTTTGTGAGGAGAAAGCAGCTGCCCAGGTCTGGTGCGGCTCTCTCAGCCTTTTGAGATGCATAGTGTTTGTATGTGAAATGTCCCAGAGAATTTCATACCCGTGCCTTCTGCATCACATGGAAATTAGAAATACAAATTCTCATGTGGTCAAGGGGTGTGGGGTTCAAGCAGCCAAGGGCATTTGTGATTGGGTAGGGTTTTCACCTCTGACTCCAGAATAGACACTCAACATTGGCTGTACTTCACAACTTGTAAAGAACTTAAAATAAAATGAGCATCCAGTGCCATGGACTGTGTACCAGAAATTCTAGTTTAATTATGTCAGTATTTTAAAACTCTCTCTAGGTGATTCTAGTGGGCAGGATCCCTGTAATAGAACAGACTTTTTTCCCAACCTCAGCAGTTGACACCTTCAATCGATTATAATTTGTTATGAGGGTCTATCCTAAACATTAGTAGATGTTCATCTACTTATAGATGTCTATAGAACATTGCCCACATGTGAAAACCATAAATGTCTCCAGACATTGTCAAATATCTGCTGAGGAGCAAAACTGCCCAATGGAGAGTCCTGGCTATAGCAATGTCTCTAAGTTTACTGCACTACTGCTCAGTAGAAATAGAATGCTAACCACATGCGTAATTTTAATTTTTAGTAGCCACATTAATATAAGCAAAATAGAACAGGTGAAATCAATATTAATAATGTAGCTAATTTAACCCAATATTTTAAGATAGAACTTCAATATATATTCAATATAAAGAAAATTATTCCTAAGGTATTTTATATTCTTTATTCAAGTGTTTCAAGTCTAATGTGTAATTAATATAGCATGTTTCAATTTAAACTATATTTTGAATGATCAATAATAGCACATATGGCTAGCAACTTCTGCACTACATAGATTAATTATGGAGGAGTGTGACCATAAAATGCTTAGAACTGGTTTTCCAATGACAAGTTTTAGGGATAAGTAATGGCATACTTACTATGTGCCTGGCATCACTTTTAGCCTGGGGTTCAGCAGGTGTCAGAATCATCTTAGGAGGTCATCAACGTACAGATGGCAACCCCCAACACCACCCCTTTTTCTCTGAGCTTCTTATTCAGTAGATCAGCACAGAAGCCTGAGAATTTGCAGTTCTAACAAGTATCCAGGTAATGCTGCTGTAGCCTTGTTAGTTTGAGAGGCACTGATGTAGAGAAATGTTAGTGTCCTGTTCAAATATATGGCTTAAGGCCCACCAGCAGCAGCACCCTGGAGCCTGGAAGACATGCTTAACCCCAGACTCTGCCCCAGGGATATGAAATCTGCAATTTCTACTGGAAACTGCATTGTTTAGATACAATCCCCAAGAGGTCTGAATATACATTAAAGACAGAAGATGAAAATTTTTTTTCTTAGAACTTTTCTCAGTTCTTTCCCTATTTTTTCCATGAGACTCAGATGTAACAGGGTGGCTGTTTTCTTTTCTTTCCTGTTAACCATTCACTGTCAGAAGCTTGGTACCATATTTTCACACATAGGCATTTAAATGTCCATGCCATTAAAAATACCATAAAAGGAGAAAAGGTTGAGGACAATGACTAGGTATATTCTTTGACATCAGAGACTGAAAGGAATTGCATTTGAGGTCAGAAGTCCTTTGGGTGACTCTTGCTGGCCTGGAAATTTGAATGGCACTTCCTGTGACCTTCACCTGTTCCCAGGGAGTATAAGTGACTCACCTTGAAAGAACTACCTTGTGGGGAGCTTCTTCATAGACTGCTTGTCAGATTCTTCTCCCTGGAAAGGTAAAGCCTCATTCCCTTTCCTTTAGGGGAGTGGAAAGGCTCTGCCTGCTTGTGACATCAACCACCCAGGAGGTGTACCTGGGATGGCCCTGCCTCAAGGGCTGCCAGCCCTAGTGATGGCAAAGGCTTCCTCAGTCCTCTGAATGCCTCACCAGAGTTGGCATTCCAAAGTCATCACGTGCAAACTGACTCAGTCCTAAATAATGAAACATCATTGTGGGGTGGAAATTTGGTTTCCAAAGGGAATTACTGATGTTACAATTCCTGGCTAAAATATATATTTTTTTCACATTTAAAAATAGTCTCTGGGCTCTTGTATCAGTTACATATTTTTATTATGCTTTTAATAATGGAAAATAGTTTCTCCACTCTTCATTTGGGAAAATACAGTAAACCTTTTCTTATCCTGTGTTGAAATTTAGTGTTTTAACTAAGAGCGAATTAGCAACAAATTTGTGAACTCTGTATATCATAACGTGCATAAATAACTTGTATGTAGACAGATGGAAAGAAGAAATAATTCAGTGGTCACTTTCAGTGGAGAGCAAAAGTGAAAAAAAAAGCAGAAATGAGCAATATTTCGTAATATTCTTTGCAACCTATTTTATTGTTCTCTTACTAAGCACCCTTTCCCTCCCTGCAGGCTTTTGAAAAAAACAAAACAAAAATATAATAACAACAACCAAACCCCATAAAACTGAGACGATGTAAGAAGGAAATGATGCTTTTGTTTTGTAGAAGGGCTTAAATGATAAACAAGGACCCTGACCAAACTAACGAGCTTGGTCAGTGCTAGGCAATGGCTGTGTGGGCTGAAGGGAGGAGGGCAGGGTGACACAGCTGGCTGAGATGACATCCTACTCCTGTTATCCTCACTGACCCACAGATGTCTACCAAGCTTTTTCAGTTGAAAAGTATATCACTTTAAGTTTGTGTGTAACTTGTTATTTGTTTTCAATTTTAAGATGTGTTTCTTCATCTAAAGGAGTGCCAACAGGGAGAGACTGGCACTGATCATACGATCAGACACGCATTGACTGAGTACTTCAGAGGTGAACCTGGTGGATGACCATGATGAAAATGGCTATCTAATCTATGAAAAATGTAGCAGGAGGTGCAACATGTAGAGGAAGGAGGTTTGAAGGATATGGATCATTTGCTAATTTGATTCACTCAATGAATCCGGCAGGTTTGGAATCAGGCCAATGCTCCAGACATGCTCACCATGCAGTGGGAATATCTTTGCTCACAAAGCTTCCAGCAGCAGTTGCCTGATGCACCTCCAGCAATTAGAAGATAAATAATTCTTCTCCATGACGTTTCTCTGGCTATTATAGTTGAGCTACCCCTATGAAGAAACGCCTTTGTTCTGATTCCTTGGCAAGTGTTCAAACTCCTAATGAGCCCTGCAGCTCCCCTCACTGGTACTTAATTAGTGAGCAGTGAAGGGGTAGCTACAAGGGTAGGGTACAGTGCTGAAGTATAGGCTGCTGGTTAAATAGGGAAGTAGAAAAAGAAAATAAAAAATAAGGGAACTCTCTGTATCCAAAGTAGGAAGGGCACACAGTAGTAACAGAGAGACTAAGAACAGGGGAAATAGGAGACTACACTGCAACAAGGGCTACAATTTCAGATGATGCTAATGTTTAGCAGAAGAAGTTATGGTACATGAAACAGTATCTGAAATTGTGCTGCGTCTGAACATTACTTCATGCATGTCCGTGGTAACCCCAAGACACACGGAACCGACACTCTCTCCACTGAGTCAGGGAGGAAGCCGAGGCACGAAGCAATTAGTTACATAACTGATCCTCTTGCTGGCTTAGGGTTGGAGATAAAGTGAGCACCAGAGTTTGTTTCTGTTTGAGAGCTTTCCCAGCAGGCACCTCTTTTGGTTAGGTGATTGTTAAGTGTCTCTTTCAGAATTTCTGGGCATCTCCCAACAAAATGCTTCATGAGGAGAATTGCATTAATCAGCTCAGGCTGCGCTAACAGAACACCACAGACTGGGTGGCTTAAGCAACAATTTGCTTCCTACAGTTCTGGAGGTTGGAAAGTTCGAGATCAAAGAGCTGGTGAATGTGGTGCATGCTAAGTGCACTATTCCTGGTTTGCATCTGACTGTTTTCTCTTTGCACCCTCGAGTGGTAGAGAGAGACACCATCCATCAAGTCTTTTGTTGTAAAGACAC
The DNA here is from genome assembly GCA_004027875.1 of Aplodontia rufa. NCBI lineage: Eukaryota > Metazoa > Chordata > Mammalia > Rodentia > Aplodontiidae > Aplodontia > Aplodontia rufa. The sequence continues at coordinate 11,184 of PVKS010031561.1, read as the reverse complement.
TAATCTGAAGGCTCCACCCTCATGACTCAATTAGTTTCCAAAGTTTCACCTCAAAATACCATCAATCAGGGATAAAGGATTTAACAATGTTTTGGGGGGAGGGCATGCCAAATTCAGTTTATGCAGTTGTGATGTACAACATTTGTGCCTATCATTTAAACAAGGGACAACAGATAAGACTTCTTGTTTTTTTTGAAAGAAGGACAGTCAGAGAAAGAGAGAGAGAAGGAATTTTTATTTAGTTTTCATGTGACTTTTGTTCTTCTGACACTGTTTTGTATGTGGTGCTGGGGTTTGAACTCACGTACTCACTTTAACCAGGTAAGTGCCCTAACCCCCGACCCACTGCTCCAGCCCCCAGACAAGTCTTCTTGATCTAGTAATTTGTCTTTCAACTACAATTGTCATTCCTGATTTTCATGATGGAGCAAAATAGGAATGTGCCCTGCAGTTTAACTGCATTGTGAATTTGTCCTCTGTATCTATCGTTGTCTTCTAACCATTTGGAATCTAGCAGTCATAGTTATTTCCTTAATTTGTACTTTATTAAGAGTTACCATTACAGCCCCTCTGGAAAGCAGTGTGGAGAATCCTCAAAAAACTAGGGTGAACCCACCATACAACCCCGCTATTCCACTTCTGGGTATTTTTCCAGGGGATTTAGAATCAGCACATTACAGTGACACAGCAAAATCGATGTTCATAGCAGCTCAACTTACAATAGCTAAATTATGGAAACAACCCAGATGTCACACACTGTGGTACATTTATGCCATGGAGTTTTATTCAGCAATTAGAAACAATGATATTGCAGCCTTTGAAGGTAAATGGATGGCTATGGAAGAAATTATGCTGAGTAAAATCAGCATAACCTAGGGAACCAAGGGTCAAATATCTTCACTCATCTGTGGAGGCTGGAGCTAGACCCTGGCCATTGAGAAAGGAAGTCAATTCTCATGAATTAAATTCGGAAAAGTTGTAATGACATACAACCTAAGGCATTTGTAGAGATTTTTGGAAAGGAGAGAGGGGGAGGGATAAGGGTGGGTGATTGGGGGGGGTCTTGAGGGTAAATCTAATATTCAAAATTTATATATGTTATATTTTTTTGTTAGAAGCATGTTTGATTATTCAACAAATAAATTTCTTAATAAAAAAAGAAAAAAAGAGTTACCATTGCTTATTCTGCTTTCTTCAAAATATTTTATAATTGATAATGAATCCTCATAGTTTCTTGTTAAAGCAGATAAGTTGGGAAGAAGGTCAAGTCAATTTGAGCTTAAATTAATCTATAGTCAGCCTGAGAGTAAAATGGACAACACTGCATGCAATTGTTTGAAGGATATGGTATTAGTTGCTAAGAAAACTTTGTTTTTTGAGGTTTTTGTAAATCTCTAGGGAACCGTATGTATCACAAGTAGATAGGTGGACACAATACCTATAAAGGAAGAAAGGACAGGAGAACTATGAGGCTAAATTAAAACAGGGGGAACATTTTCATATTTTATCAATTATTATTATTATTATTATTATTATTTTTTTTTTTTTTTTGCTCTGGAAATCGGTAAGGGGGCGGGGAGTGGTGTGTGTGAGCTCCAGTCATCTCAGAAAAATGACAAGGACAAATCTCAGTTCTTTTTTTTTTTTTAAAGAGAGAGGACAGTGAGAGGGAGAGAGAGAGGAAGAGAGAATCAATTTTATTTAATTTCTTATGTGGCCTTTGTTGCTCAGACACTTGGTTGTGTATGTGGTGCTGGGGTTTGAACTGGTGTCCCTGCGCACACGAGGCAAGCACCGAAACCTCTGAGCCACCTCTCCAGCCCCCAAATTGCAATTCTTTAGCATGTGCTCACTAGCTTAGGCACTTAGTCCATTGCCACCCTCATCTTGCAGATATCTTTTATTGTCCTTCATCAACCTTTATAAAGGGCTGTGTCCTGAATGACCTGAATTTTCCCATTCGTGATCTCTCAGCACAGATCTATCTTAAATTAGCTGATGTTTTCAGCCTGTATAACCTGTAGGGATAATAAGGTCTAGGAGTTTACTACCCTCTAACTAAAGCAATATTTTATAATCAAATTGACAGGTTTATTTAATTGGATTATCAAAGCAATTCAGTATGGCTCTTACCTGGTTACAGAGCTCATGAGTCTGAGTCTCTGAGAGAGGCACAAGAGGATCCATCCGGCTGGTTGTGACTCCCAGGTAAGAAGTTTGTTTAAGAAATCTACTGTGTTTGTTCTTGGGCTTTCCGCCTGTGACTCTTATGTGGCTCTTGTAATTAGGTACATAGACGGCCTGGTCAAGTTGTTTTAGTCATGGATACTTTACATAAACATAGAAGTGTAACACTGGATATTAAATCTCATAAAGTAATATTCTTTTTCATAGCCACACCTTCCAGAAATCTAATATAGCACAGTATTAAAATAAAAGTTAGCAGATTATATCTTTAAATGACTCATTCTCTTTTGCTGATCTTGCGGATAAAATTTTAAACAACTATGTATAAAGTAACTTTCGGTAGGGGTGATTTTTCTGATGGCAAAGCGATTTAGAAGAATAAGTCATCAGATTTGAAGTCTCAAATTTTGACTTCTACATTTTTGTAGATTGCATGGCATATAATACTAGCTTTGCCTCATGTTTTACACTAAGTCCCAGGAGAAGGGATCTATGTGCCTGGGAGATGTTTGCCGTGAGTCATTTGTTGTAATGGAAACAGTGTGTGTGCTGTTTGACATGACACAGTTTTAGATGGGAGTTAGTTTGAAGCCATGAAGGTGAAACCAAAGCTGGAATGGAGAACCCAGGAATTAAGAGATGGCAGCACAGAGAACTGTCTGCCAAGAAAAGCCGCTGACTACAAAGAGAGCCAGGCTAGAAGAGAGCCCACGGGTAGTGCAGCCTGTAAGGCCATCGGGGCAGGGCTGCCCATGCCCGTTGGTCTCAACCATGTGCCCTAGATGCTGTATGTGGACTTACAGGACCTGTTTGCTTGGCCGCTGTTCAGTATTGTTTTGGTCCTTATCTCTTCTTTCTGTGCCCCTATTCTTCCCTTTTGGAATGGGAATGTTTTCTCTGTGCCACTAAATATTTCACCTATGTAACTTGTTTTTGATCTTTACAAGGACATATAGTCAGAGTCTCAGATGAGACTTTGGATTTGGACGTTTGAGTAGTGATGAATTAAGACTATGGGACTTCTGGGGATGGCTTAAATGCGTTTTTCATTGTGAGATGGACTTGAGTTTTGGGGTACCAGGAACAGAACGCTGTTGTTTGGATATGAGATGTCCCCTCCTGCCCCCATAGCTCCTGTGCTAATGGGGAAATATTCAGAGTAAAATGCTGACATTGTGAAAGCTGCAACCTAATCAGTGCATTCTATCTTGAAAGGACTGACTGGGTGGTAACTGTAGGCAGATGGACCATGACTGGAGAAGGGAGGTCCCTGGGTGCATGCCCTGGACGGGTTCTTCTCACCTGTAGCCCCTTCCCCCTTCCTTCTGTTTCTGTGTGCTTCTTGGCTGTCATGAGGTGAGTGTCTTTTCCCACCCTGCCCCTCTGTCATGATGTGCTGCTCCACTGTGGGCCCAGTTACCTATGGACAGAGACCTCTGAGACTGTGAGCCCCAAGTAAACCTTTCCTCCTCCGAGTTGTTCTTGTCAGGTATTTTGGTCACAGTGACGAGAAGCTAACTAACACGGTTATTAAGGTCGGGTGCTCTCTGTAAGGATAGGTCTCAGTGGTTACTCTGTTACAGTGAAGGTGGAAAATATTTACAGAATATTTTAGTCAATTTGCATATCTTGAATACTATTTATTTCACTAGTCAGGAGCACCATTCCAACATTCTTCCTGCTAATTTTCAAGTCACCATTTATGATTTTGAAAATATGCTGTTTATTGCCTGACCGCCTTTACCTTATTCCACTGGATAAACTCAGTTCATTCTTTAAGATGTCAACTGGAGAATGATGCATTCTTGGAAGTATTTCTGGTTCCTATAGAACTTTGTCACTCAAAGTTCAGTCCAAGGACCAGCACCATCCACATCATCTGTGAGGCTGTTAGGAAGACAGATTTTTAGCCCCTTGAAGCTACTGACCCAAAATCTTTATTTTGTAAGATTCCTGGTAATTTAGAAGAAGCACAATAAAGTTTGGTAAACACAACTGTAGAAGTTAGGGGCCCTTCATTTGTGTCTCCTCATATGCCATAAAACCCTGATCTTGAGGCTGGAGCTCAGCAGTTTCCACGCTTGCCTCATATGCATAGGGATTCAAGTTTGCCCCACAGCACCATGTACACAATGAAGTGTCTGAGCAATGAAAGCCACATGAAAAACTAAATAAAATTGATTCTCTCTCTCTCTCTCACTGTCCCTCTCTCTCTTAAAAAAAAAAAACAAAACCATGATCTTTATTAGAAGAGCAGTTACCACATTAAATTAAGTAGCATAGCTTTCGACCATTTTTCTAGGTCTAGCATCATGTCCGACTCATTTCTGCATGCTTATCTCTGGGCACATACTGGACACTCAATTTGTGTTGTATCTGTGCATGACCAAATGAGTTGATCAGATGTAAATGCAGTTTCTCATACTTCCAGCCGGCTTATGCGTCCTAAAACATCTGAAGTCAGAATGTGAGTACAGACAAGGTAATGGCTAGCTCTCCAGGGGTGCCAGTGAGAAAGAGATGAGCGTTGGACCAAAGAGCCAAGTGATTGTGGCATGGGGATAGATCTGGTCTTGATATAAGGGGATAGATCTGGTCTTCATATAAGTGGATAGTCTTGGGGAGAGAGGTCAAGTCCCCTAAGGGGATTGCTATGGTTTGCATATATTTTTGTCCCTTCAAAATTCATGTTGGTCTTTAAGGCCCAAGAGGATGCTATTAAAAGATGGGGACTTTGTGATCAGACCTTCAGCACTCTACCTAAATGAATGGAATTGATGCCCTTATGGAAGAGACTTCAGTGAACTGCCTTGTTCTTCCACCTCTTCTGCCTGCAATGGCACATTTGTCTCTTCCATCTTTTTTGTCACGTAAGGAGGCTGCACGAAAATTCCATTTGTGAAATAGCCCTTAGCAGATACTGAATTTGCTGGCACTGTGGTCTTGGACTTTCCACTCTCCAGAACAGGTTCTTCATAAATTACCCAAGTTGTGGTATTTTGTTATAGTAGCAAGAACAGACTAAGACAGGGCCCATATATGACAGTGGTTCTGAATCTTTTCTGTCTCTACCCATCCAAGAGATAGGCAGATTTCCAGCAACTGGAGTGGCTAACTGTAACAGTTTTCACCTGGACTCCTTCTACAACCACACAATTCTGCTACAACTCACACCCAATCTTTCTTATTAAACTTACTGTATAAGTGGTAGGCTCCATGTTTTGTGTTTGCATGGGGAAGAAGGGCAGAGAGGTAAAGGTAGCTAGAGCAAATTTTGAGTTTGGAATCAAATGTTTGAAATGGGTAGAGAGATTTAGATATCTCATTGGCAGGTTAGGTCTAAGTGTCTGGGACAGTAAGCATAGGGTAGTAAAGAGCAGGTCACATGAAGCTCCAACAGAGTGAGGGCTGGCCCCAAACCAGGAGCTCCCAGCAGAGAACACCCGGGCAGTCCTTCTTTCACACCTTCCTCTCTTCTACCAAGTTTCTGGGCACTGTTAACTAAGTTCATATTGATGATGGAAGGGGTAGAGAGGGTTTGGGGACATCAAGGAAGTGTGAGTGAGGCAGGAGACCAGAATGCTTTTTAGCAGTAGGTGGATTTGCTGGAGTAACTTCCAATTCCAGAATTAGAACACAGTCACATGGTCAGTGCTGTCTGGGAAGTCACTTCTTCCCCTTCCAATCTCCCTGAGCTAGTGCTGGAGATATTTAGAAAGCAGGTTCATGAATTAGGTGAAAAATGCATAATAATGAGATGAACTGGAGAAAGCAATGATTGTTATAAACCACATGCCCCACTGATTCCAATAGAATTAGAAATTTAAATGGAATTAGAAATTTTAATGTCCATTGGTGGCCTTGAGGCCCATAGATCAAATAATTAAAATTAGGTAAAACATGAAGCATAAAACATGGGGAGAATGAGGTCTTCTCTCAGTTAGGCCATCTTCTGCCCTCAAAGGTTATCCTGGAGAGCATCTCTTGGAACTTAAATTTTACAGATCTCTTCTAGACACATCCAAGCAGGACCACAGTCATGGGCAGCAATTTTCCTAATGCTAACTTGAAGGGAATTAATAACAACAATAGCATTAACTCAGTTCTGTAAATGAACGGCTCAGACTGGGAAATATTTGCTATTTGTATTTAGCTGCAAGTCCCTACAGGTGCACTGCTGTTAGTGGCAATAACAGTTAAACCAAGTACTTATTGGGGATGAGAACTCATGTAAGCTACTTACCCACATAAGCATTGTTTCTCTCACTTGTACAATGGGGAAAATGTTGCCCTATGCAGTGAGGGTTAAAGAAAGCACTCAATTCTCTTAACAAAACTGTTAGCATAAAATGCACAAGTACACAGGTTCAAACTCCAACACCCACGTACACAACTAAGTGTCAGAGCAACGAAGGCCAGGTGAAAAACTCAATAAAAATTGATTCTCTCTCTCTCTCTTTCTCACTGTCCTTCTCTCTTTAAAAAGAAAACTGTTAGCATATAATAAGCAGGAGATACTTATACTAATCATCAAGTAAAATCAATCCACATTTCTGTCTGAGTCAACATAAAATAATTTTAAGCAAAGTCCTGAAAACCAAATTTGAATATTTGGAGGACAAAATATATTTTTTAAGAGATAGGGGGACAGTGAGAGAGAGAGGAGAGAGAGAGAGAAAGATAGCAAGAATCAATTTTATTTAGTTTTCCGTGTGGCTTCCGTTGCTCTGACACTTCATTGTGTACATGGTGCTGGAGTTTGAACCGGTATCCTCGTGCATTCCAGGCAAGCGCCATTAACTGCTGAGCCACCACTCCAGCCAGGACAAAATATTTTTAAGGACTATTGTTTACATAGTGCATTTTCATGATTCAACACTTAAAAAAAAAATAAATCTGAAAGTGAAACTATCTCTGATCTTTCCTAGCCACAAAGCTGGCCTCCCACAAGTTAACAATATTACTAGTTTCTTGAATATATTAGAGAAAATGGATACATCTATAAGCACAAGCATAAAAGCTTTTTTATAAAATGCATTTAGATGTGTTTTTAAAACATGAGTCTTCCACCTCTAACGGTGTGAAAGATTATTATTTTCCACAAAGCTCTGAGACGCTGCTACTTTGGCACATGTGTTTATTACTAATTTTCTAATTTCATACCTGAAAGCCATCTTACCTCTAGGCTACAGCTCTGTGGGACATATTTTATGGCTCCAGCATTTCTGCCAAGCATTGCCTTGTGTATATTGAGTTTATATGGCAGCTCAATGTGGTTAAACTCAGATGATAAAGAACTTTCTGTGCATAATTAAATTGGCTGGGTTTATGCGTATCCTGATGCAAATATGCTTACCTTATAAAGACTATTCTGCTCTTCACAAGGCATAGGAAGTCTGAAATTAGCTCTGGTTTTTTCAATGAATTTCAGAAAGTGGCCCCTGAAACAAGACAGCAAAACTCTGTCATGCAACTGTCCTTTTGAAAGGAGATTTTAGGAAGAGACTATTTCTTTCTCTATTCCCTTCCTAAAGACTAAATATAATCTTTTCAAACTATAAAAGAAGAAGGTGACAGTAAACCTTATCTAGGGAAAACTTCTAAAACAAAATAAAAAATATAAACAAAAAACAGTGGAGTTGAGGGGGCAGCTGGAAAGGGGGCTCAGTGGTAGAGGGCTTGACTGGCATGCATTAGAACCTGGGTTCAAACCCAGCACCACATACACAACTAAGTGTTGCAAAAACAAAAACCAGATAAAAAAATAAATTAGCCATCTCTTAAAAAGAAAAATAAAAGCAGGAGAGTTGGAAAGCTTGATTGTTTCTTTTAACGTACCCTTCACAGGGGGTAGGGTTAATGTGGGCAGACTTTGCTATATGCACATGAAGTCTGGACACTGTAGTGAATGCCATAGGTTGCTGTCTAGACCCCGCTCCCAGTTAGTGGATCCCCACTCCCACCCTGGTTATTGTGAGTGCTGCAGCAAAAGCTGTAGTTATGCCCTGCTCTGGAGAAGTGTCCTTGAACAGCAGTCTCATCAGGGAAGTCACTACCTCTGCCCTACAGAGCAGCTGGTGGCTTGATCCTGATTGACTTTCAGAGATTCTTACAGCCAATCCCTGTAGCTTAAGGTGGAATAACCTTGTGAACAATTCAGTCTCCAGTGTTCCCAGTGGAAGCAGGCTGAAGCTAGATTCTGGCTAAGACTAAGTCATTGTTTATTTGTGGAGGGGAAACAACAGGAGAGTAGGAGGATGTGATGGTGTGCTTTCTGGCACTATAACAAAATACCTGAGATCATTAACATATAACAGAAAAGGTTTATTTTGGCTCACAGTTTTGGAGGTTCCAATTTGGAGGCCCAGATTGCTTCAGGCCTTTGGTAGGCATGCCAGCTGTATAGCTACATTGGAGGGTGCATGGTGGAGATGACTTACCTCATGGCCAGGAAGAGAAAGGAAAGAGGAAAGAGGAAGAGACCAGAGTCCCACAGTCCCCTTCTACCTCCAAATGACCTAAGAACCTCCCACTTGGTCATACATCCTAAAAGTTCCACCACCTCTCCAAAGCACCACCCTGCAGACCAAGTCTTTAATGTATGGATTTTGGGGGGACTCTTACCCAAACCATAGCTGCGCCACCTTTAGAATGGGGTGTATCTGCAACAGTGAAGGCAAAGCTCTTCTGAACAAGAGGGAAAGGAATGCTCCCTGTTCATTCTGCTTCCCATCAACCTTAATTTAATGTAGTGAACCAGTTTCCTGGTTGATCCCACTGCAATCCTCCTCATCAGCAATGTTACCACACTGCCCATAGATGTTAGAATCAGCACATCACAGCAGCACAGCAAAATATATGTTCACAGCAGCTCAATTTACAACACCTAAATTATGGGGTCTCACTAGATGAATGGATTAAAAAGCTGTGATATATATATATATACATATATATATATATATATATATATAGGAGCTCTACTCAGCTATTAGAAGCAACAATATTGCAGCTTTTGAAGGTAAAAGGATGGCAGTGCTGAGTGAAGTTAGGCAAACCCAGAGACTCAAGTGTCAAAAGTTCTCACTCATTTATGGAGGCTAGAGCTAAACCCAGGCTTGGGAGAGAGGTTGTAAACGCATGCATTAGACCCAGCACAGGTGTAGCAACACATAATCTAGGGGAACCATAGATATATGGAGGGAAGAGAGAAAGGGAGAGTCAGGAGGCAGGAGAGAGAGAGGATAAGGAGGGATCTCAGGAGACATCAATGATGTATCATTCCCTTTAGCCCCTCCCCCAAGCCAAATAATACTTACATGATCATTTAATTCTGGAAAATTCACAGATATATATATATATATATATATATATTACATACACACACACATATACATATGTATAAACATTTAATAGCTGTTATAGGGGGAAATACAGGAGAATCAAGAAATCAAGAGACTGGGGTATGGGCGATATTGGGATGACACTGGATTTGGATCAAATGCATATTATATTGTTACTTTATATGCATTTATGATTATATAACAGCTCAATTCCTTAATAAAAATAATATAAAGATATTATCAGGAAGAAAAAAGTGAATTGCTAAAGTTGCTCCCTGAACCATTAGAATCTTACTATTTCCTGTTCATACATGACTCAAGATCAATGGTAGAGTGAAAATACTGGAAAATACTGGGTTTGTCTCTTGCTTTTGTTGCTTTTATCTAAAATTCAACACAAAAAGTGGAAAGAAGTGGCTGTCAGCTGCAGGAGGAAGACAGGAGTTGCTGTTCTCCTCCTACCTTTTCTTTTCAAGTGCTCACTTCCTATTCATAAGCAGTCTGGATTCCTGAGTTGACCAGGGCTATTTATGTGCATTCTTAGGGTAGTGACTTCCACAACAGAGGGAAGGAAGTGAAGGTAAACAGGCTTTCTGCCTTTTGGTCAAATGCACATAGCTTGGCACAGCCTTAGGAACAGAATGTTTCCTGACTCCCCAAATGTGCAGTCAAATCTGGGTCGTAAAGAGGGTGGGGAATTATTTTTAGCATTTAATAAAGCCCTAGAAAACAAAACCAAACAAAACAGACATTCAGTATAATCCCGTTAAATGGTCTATCAGTTCAAAATGAACGTCAGTCATATGATCATGTTAAAGAAACCCAAAGCTGTACCAGGCCGTCTCCAGCTTTATCACTTTGAAAATGAGAAACTTAAGAGAGGTTAAGTCACCTGTATGCTCTCCCACAGTTAGATAGCGAGAAAGGCAGGGCTGGAGCACAGATTCCATGACACTGCAGCTAGCTGTCTCAACAGCCTAGATATCCTGGAAACCTCTCCACCGCAAACACCCAGGACGGCTGGATTGAATACAAGAGCAACCTTGAAATGCATGGCTGAGCTTGTAAGAAGATGGAATCTGAAGAAATCATGAACAGCAGCCACCAGGAGACAAAGTTTAGCAACACTGTGCTTCTTCCAGTTTCCTCGGAAAGGTAAGTCAATAAACATAAAGAAAAAGTAGGAAAAGGTCTCATCTGTGCATATCAGGAAACTGTAAGAGATGATTGGAAGAGATATAGTATTTGAAGAGAAAGGCAGAGGAAAACAGAAAAAGTTTAAATAATTAAACAGAATAAGATGGCAGAAATAATTCCAATCATATTAGTAAACATAATAAAAAACATACAAATGTTAAAAAATTAACAGCTATCAAATAGTGATTGTCAGGTTGGATTTTTAAAAGCAAAGATACATCTAACTAAAAGAAACATACATATGACATAAACTTAAAGAAACATTAAAATTGGAAGAGGCAAAATATTTACAAAATATTAAATAAAAATCTGGTGTCAATTATAAACTTGTAACATTTTCAGACATAATAAACTATAAGGAAAATATGTGTTCAGGGATTAAAATGATTACTGTATAATAATAAAATGTATTTTAGTTGAAATACAGCAATTCTAAGTTGTGAGCATCTGGCATCTGACA
>PVKS010031560.1:0-23330 GCA_004027875.1 Aplodontia rufa | reverse complement strand
TAGAGTGGAGAAGCAGGAAGTTGTATCTGGGGCACAACGGCTTCCACCATGGGCACAGGTCCTGTGGGTCCCCACACACTCTCAGACCCTCCACTGGAGAGTGTCAGAGGAAGTTTCTTGTGCTTGAGGTCAAACTGGCTCCTAAAAGCCAGGTTTTGGCTGGAAAAAGTCCATTTTGACTTGAAAGCATTGAGATTTCTCATGCATGTGTTTTAGGCAGCATAGGTTTATCCTAAGCCATGGCCTGAAGCTTCCAGAAGCCAGGCAGGAGTTGGGTCAAGTTTCTGAGTGCAGTGGTTGAACAGGGTCCTCACAGGTGGAGAGGTCTGCTGGTCTCATTTCAGAAGGATTTCAGAGGTTATGACAAGGAACAAACCAATATAGTGGATTTTGGCTTCCTCAGACGCCTGCATCTGTGGCGTTTGGTCTCTGTCCTTGAACTGTGCTGGCCTCAGTTTCCTATACTGTCTGGATGACCATTGTGCTCCCCAGACTTATATATGTATATTTTTTTCAAGCTGCCATCTTTGTGCTCCTTGAGTTGCTGTATAAAATGAATGAACTGTGCACATCAAAAGCCAAAAAGAACCTTCACAGGTATTGGTGTGCTGGGTTGGCCCGTTCTTCCTGTGAGTAGCTGATGATTCACAAATGCTTAACCCTTTTTTTGAATAGCTGCTGGGATTTCCCATCTTTGAAGACAACCTGGACCTGAAGACAGCAACATCACTCCTGGAGAAAGCTTTCTCTGTTCTAGTAAGACGTCTAAAATGTCATGGGAATTAATTGAGAAATAAAAATTATCTGGGGCCTTGGGCTGATTCACAGACCCATTCAGTGCTAGGAAAAACCCGAGACCTGGGCTTCAGTCTGCTTTTTCTGCCTTTCCCTCCTCACCACCCCAGGAGAGATTTGCACAGGGCTCAGGAGGTTCACATCTATGGACATTCTTAACTGTCTGGGCAGCTGCATTGCTCACCAGGTGGGGGTGTCTCTTTCTTGATGCATTTCAGGACGTCCCTGAGAAAATGATCCAAGTGGCCAATGAGAAGTATTTTAGAGGGACAGACGACCCTGTCAAAATCAAAGACAAGTTCCGGGACTTGATGGCAGATGTGATGTTTGGAATCCCATCTGTAATTGTGGCCCGTAGTCACAGAGGTGAGTCACAGAGGTTGCATAGGAGAGGGACTCTGCCAGCTGCCAACACTGACAGATGTGCAAACTGTGAGTGCCAGGCCTTAAAGCCTGGTCCATAAGGCCTGGGGAGGAGCACTGCACTATTTTGGTGTCTGCTAGTAGCAGACTCTAAGGAAAGGATCCAAATATAAGTGATTAATTGGGGAACTGATCTCAACAAATACCAGTAGGGAGATGAGGAGGTGACATAAGAAAAAGATAACAGCCAATCACTGAGGCACTGCCAACCATGTGTCCGTGGTGGACAACTGGTGAGCTCTGGGAACCAAGCTGACAACGCATCTCAGGGTTGACCCACCTGAACAGGACATAGCTGGGTATTTATCCACCATTGCCCGTCTTGTCATTTATTGAGTCTGTTGCACAAGGTTGTGAATTCTGTGGTTCTTTGACCAACATATGAGGCAGTATATTCCCTACTAACCAGAAAATACCCTCAGCCAAAGAGCTGCAGATATTGGAGGAGGAGGTCAGGCTGGCCTGCCCAGGCACATGATATGCACTGGCACCATCTGCTATTGGGCTCCTTACCCGTGGTTATGGTGGTTCCTGGGACTAGAAGGCACATATTGGAAGATGGGTCTTTCAAGGTCAGATCTCATTCTAAAGTGGGGTGTTAATCAGTAGTAAGCAGTGGGTCAGGTCTCATTCTAAAGTGGGGTGTTAATCAGTAGTAAGCAGTGGGTCAGGTCTCATTCTAAAGTGGGGTGTTAATCAGTAGTAAGCAGTGGGTCTTGAGCAGTCAGGTGAAGCATCAAGAAACCTCAAAGAACTGGGCAATAAGTTGTGTGGGATGGGATGTAGAGACTTTAACTTTCAGTGTTTGAGCTGCCTTTTGTCTGTTTTGGTGTGTCCTAGTGTGGACAAGTTGAACATCACGCTATGGTCTATCACAGGACCTCCTGACATTAAACCATGGTCAGGGAATCAGAGCTCAGTCTAGGAAAGTGTCTGCTTCTGATGCCATTTCCTGAGCCTCTTAAGACCTTTGTTTTCTATCAGATACCCTAGAAGTACTCTGCAAGCCAAGAAATGATTCTCTTGTCCAAACCTCTCTCCATAATGTTCTGGAAGGGTTTTAAAATTCAGAACATTGTAAACATGATATAAACTAGCTGAAGTAGTTCCCCTTCCACTGTTATGCTTTGTACCTTTATAGTCAGCTAAGGCAAAGAAAGTGACAGGTGAGTATAGTACAATAAGATGTGTATGAGGGGGTAGAGGGAACAGGTTCATATAACTTTATACAAATAAATTTATATAAATTTATGGGGTACAGTGTGATTATGATTCATAATTACACCACATAATAATCCCATCAAACTGTTAACAGGTCCATCTCCTCAAATACTTAGCATTTTTTCTAGCAAGAACGTTTGAATTTTCTTCAGTAACTGTTTAATACAAATTATTCTTAACTGCATTCACCACACTGTGCAACAGAACTAAAAGAAAAAAGAAAAAATATTTCTCCATGTGATATTTTGTACTTTTTAACCTCCATTCTTCTTTTCTCCTCATCCCTAGCCGGTTACCACCATTTTATTCTCTGATTTCATGAGTTCTATTGTTTTAGATTCCACCTATAAGTAGCATGTGGTGTTTGTCTTTCTGTGTATTATTTCCCTCACTTCTTCTTCTCCATTTCCATGCATGTTGTCCCAAATGGAATAATACTCTCCTATTCTCTCCTTTTTAAAGGCTAAATAGTATCCCACTATGTAAATGGCTGAAAACAACAATGGAAATACTCCAAACAGCTCAATAGAAGACACCTACCAGGTTGTAGATATGCTTGAAATAAATGAGCTTTAGTGTGTTTTCAATGAACACTTCTAGTGTCTTTAGTTGAAACAGGGTATTATTTTAATATATAAAACAACAGGCAGAAATCTTGAATAGAAGTGAAAATACAAAGACTTCAAAGCATACCACTAAGAAGCATGAGGCCTAAATCCCATTTCTACCTCAGCTAGCTCTGCAGCCCTAATCAATTCATGCTTTCCAGAAACTCTGTTTCTCTCCCATGGTGATGACTAGGGGTTTCCTGCACTGCCAAAGACCTTGATACTGCCCAGATGTGTATCTAGTGATGTGAACTGTGTGCACTTCCATGTCTTCTCAGATGCTGGAGTACCTACCTTCATGTATGAGTTTCAGTATGCTCCGAGCTTCACATCACACACGAAAAATGAGACAGTGATTGGAGACCACGGGGATGACCTCTACTCAGTCTTTGGGGCCCCAATTTTAAACGGTAACAGCTCTTTGTTGACTGTGAGCTTGGGTTAGAATTCCTGGGTTCCAGTCTTGGTTTGCTGACTTTAAGCAAGTTCTTCTCTTCCAGTCTTTACTTCTGACTCACTGTTAACAGGGCTGAGCTACACTGGGCTGTTCCTACCCTTTCTCCTGCTAACACACATGAAGGTGGTTATGTATTCATGTGCCCTGGGCCAGGGTCACTCTCAGAATTCTGACCTGTGACATCCATAAGAGAGCTGGGGGGTCATCTGCAGGGCATTGTTCTAGGGCAAGAATGCCACTCCTTGCCACTCAAAGAAGCATATTAGAATGTGAGACAGAATAAGATCAGAACTGTGCTGAAATTAAATCCAGTGGCATATGTATGTCAGTCAGTCATTTTTTTTGTTTTGTTTTGATTGAGGAGTTTTGTTGTTGTACAATCTTAAATGCATATGTAGGAACAATATGATGTGCACCTGATTCTGGTACACAATGAACCCCTCATCTCCCAAACTACAGTCTCTTGACAGTTCTATACATCCCTCCAATAAAATATGCAAATGACATACATATATATGCGTATGCATATATATGTGTATATATATGTGTATGATTATGCATTTTCCAAAATCACATGATTGTGTAGGTATTATTTGGCTCCTGTGGTGAGTAAAGAGTAAGCTACATTGCTGATTCCACCCTAGATCCTTCCGTATCCTGCCTCCATCTCCCCTCCCTCCGGCCTCTTTCCTCTTTACTTCCCTCCTACATATCTATGGTTTCCCTAGATTATGTGTTGCTTCTGCTTTGATGAGACTAGCCATGAACTTGACTACATTTCATCCAAGCTTAGGTTTTGCTCTAGCCTTCAAAAATGAGGGAAAAATTTCACCCTTGAGTCTCTGGGTTTGGCTAGTTATGCTCCACATAATTTCTTCCTTTGCCATCCATTTAACCTACAAAGGCTATATTATCATTGTTTCTAATAACTGAGTCAGACAGACTTTTAATATACCCAAAATTTGTATTTTAATACTTATATTTCATGATATAAATACTTTAAAAAATTTTCACAAGTGTGTACAATAAATTAGGTCTCCATGATTGCACATGATTTTTGAGCCACCTCATGACTATTCTTGACACACCAGTACCTTGGACATCTCCCAGCTGGGTAACTCTTTGACATCATTGCAGTTCTGATCTTTTCTCAGACTCCTTGAATATATGAGTATGTTTAGAAACCTGTGAAAATTTCCAAGAGCCTGCCATCCTTCAAAATTGAGGACCCTTCTGAAGTATCTTTTGGATCCTGCTCAGGGCAGGTCCTTCAGGGCAGGCAGACATGTAACACGAAATCAGTGAGCTCATGGATGGACTGTATGCCCATTGCTGAGTTCTAGACAAGGTCCTCAGGCTGAAAGTGCACACCAAATGACAGGTCTTCTTAAAATGCAGACTTGGACTCAGTAGGTGTGGATTCAGGGCCAAAAGTCTGCATTTCATACAAGCTCCCAGCTGCTGCTGCTATTGCTTCTGTCCCAGGAATCACAGATTGAGTAGCAAAATGTTTTTTTTCCTTCTTCCCCAACAGAGGGTACCTCAGAAGAGGAGACCAACCTCAGCAGGATGATGATGAAATTCTGGGCCAATTTTGCTCGCAAAGGGTGAGGCTGGTGGCAAAGATGGAGTGGGGTTAGTGGTTGGGGGTGGCATGTGGTGGGGCCTGCTAAAGTGACTTCTGAAGTTTAGTGACAAAATCCCTGATCCTGTGACCACAGCATGATGACAATTAGTGCACAGGCTGGTCCAGGAGATGGAGAGCTCCCCATCGCTGGAGCGTGCACCTGCTTCATGGCAGAGGATACTAACAAGTCTCACAATACTAGCAGCTTTGTGTAATTTCTAGTTGATTCTCTTTGCAGAAACCCCAATGGGTATGGGCTGCCCCACTGGCCAAAGTACGACCAGAAGGAAGGTTACCTGCAGATTGGAGCCACCACCCAGGTAGCCAAGGGACTGAAAGATAAGGAAGTGCATTACTGGAATGAGGCTCTAGATTAGAAGCTCCTCAGAGAGATCACATGGAGTTGTGAATTGGGAACTGAGGCAACTTCAGGAGGCCACAACAGGATATTCTTCAGGAGGTTTTGGTAGACCCAAGAGACTTGGGTATTGTGGAAGCTAAAGAATTATGTGGTGTGTGTGGGCAGAGTCCTAGGTGGGGGAATTTCTGTACTTATGTCTAGATTTGGAGAATAAATTTTCATTTGGAAGCAAAATCAGCATTTGTGTCTTGGTCTAGAGATGAGTCCACCTTCTCAGAGAGGGAAGAATAAGGAAAGAGGCACTGTTATAGCAAGCTGCCTCTGCAGGGCCATTGGTGAATGACCATCCTGAAATCTAAAGGAAGTCTGGGCTGTTAGAGAAGAGGTGGCATGTCAACAGTGGCTCACCTTCCACCTACCGCTAGAAGATGTCATCAGATGCGTGAGGAGAATGCTCTCAAGAGTTTAGCAAAGTGCTAAAGAGTAGGTGTTGGCTAGTATGACAGTATAAGATCCCTGGGAATCACAGCCCTAATGGCTTACACCCAAATAGGCTCTGATCCCTGGACCTAAGTCAGGTGCTCTTCAGAAGGACATGTTGTCAAAGCAAAGAAGACCTACTTATAGGGGTTTAGACAGGAGGGGTTTAGCATCCTGCTGAAATTCACTCCCCAAAACAAATCCCTATAACCTTCGAACTAAGCAATGAATGTTCCTTCAGTGATCTTATTGAGTCTGAAGAAAATCAAAATTTAAAAAAATCTGTATCTGTGGAAGAAGCAGCAAGAAACAGTCCTGGGTTGAGATCATGAGAGAGCTTTTCCTGACATGAAATGTCAGCATCATGGAGAACACCCCATCTCCAAGTCTGAGAATCATGCTGTTCCAGGACCTGGAGGCAGGACCCAGATTCAAGCACTCCAAAATGCCACTTTTGAGTCAGCAGGTACTGGGTACCAAGTACCAGATATCTGCTTTGGGAGAGTTAAAGAGAGTAATTCCTCTGTGAATGGTAGGTGCACAAGATAGGACTGAAGTTGAGGTTGGAACAATATATTTTAAAAATCCTTTAGAAACCATCCCTCACAAAGGGCTGCAGAATAAGTAGGTACAAGTCACACTGGATGAATTTGAAGCAGGTGGCACAGTTGAGATATTCAAGGCAATAGAAAATAGCAAACCCTGCTTATCTCCTGCACTAGATTGATTCAACTCCTCCAACACACACACACACACACACACACATACACACACACACACACTCACTGATACAAGCACATACACTCACACAGCAATTTAACTCATACTTACTTAAATTTCTACTCTTCTATACAATATGTTAAAGTAATAAATGCAAATATATGAACACAAAGAAAAGCAAGAGAAAACCTTAAACAAGAGACAAAATGATCAACAGAGCTAAATTCCAAGAAAACCTCGATGTCAGACTAACAGACTGGGAATTTAAAATAACCACATGGAAAATGGACATGAACACATGAATATTTTCAGTATAGCCATAGAAACTTCAAGAAAGTACCATGTCCAAATGCTAGAAATGAAGAAAAATAGATACAGATGACAAATTATTTTAAAGTATTAAAATAATTTAAAGCATTAAAGCACTTTAGATGTCTTGGTAAGAAGAGTGAACTTGAAGTTGAGTCAATCTAAATCACACAATTTAAATGAAAGGAGGACTGGAAAGAGGAGCCCTGGCCTGTGGGATAACATCTAAAGGTCCAACTTATTTGTTACTTGAATCCCCAGAAGAGAACAGAGAAAAGATGAGCAGGAAAAAAAATTGAAGTGAATGGCAGAGAATTTTCTGAAACACATGAAAAACATCAAAGCATAGATCCAAAATCAGAGAACACCAAGTTTAGTGAAAAAATGAAGAAGAACGAACTTGTCTAGACACTCAATGAGAAAACACTGAAGGCAGCCTGAGATGTATTGCTGGGAAAGGCCCAGCAGAGGAAAGCTGCTCAGCAGAGGAGAGGGCCAGGAAGTTGGTTTGGGGTGCAGCAGGGAATAGGCCATAAGGAAGGTGCACCCTTCTAGGACCCACCTCTTCCATTCACATCCTGCCTGCCTATAGTTACCATCTAGTATGTGGTTCAAACTAAGAGGACAATTATGTTACAACTCTCACAATCCAGTTGTTTTAGCTCTGAGCATTCCCGCATTAAAATAGGAACATTTGGTTGGATGTGGTGGCTCACGGTTGTAATTCCAGCAACTCAGGGTGCTGAAGCAGAAGAATTCACAAGTTCAAAGCCAGCCTCAGCGAATTACCAAGGCCCTGAGCAACTTAGTGAGACTCTGTCTCAAAATAAAACATAAAAAAAGAGGCTAGAAAGTGACTTACTGGTTAAGCGGCCCTGGGTTCAATCCCTAGTACAAAAATAAAAAAATAAAAATGAAACAGGAACATTTTGGAGGATACCTCACATGTAAACCATATCATTCTGTCCCTAACCTCTAAAATCTCAGGTCCAAGTCACACTGAAAAAAAAAAAAAGCATTTAGTCCATCTCTAAGGGTCCAATAGTCTTAACAGTTTCAGCATTGCCCAAACATCAAAGTTCAAAGTCTCCGCTAAGACTCAAGGCAAACTCTGTTCCTAGAGCTACTGTAAAAATCAAAACCAATTTAGATATATCCAATATACAGTCACGGAATAAATATTCCCTTTCAAAATGGAGCAACAGAGACATAGAAGCTATGGAGCCAAGGAAGAAAGGGACAAAATTCAGCTAAATAAACCAGTCCTGTGTCCCCTATTCCAGCATCTAGGACCCTTTGGGTAATGTGCTGCTTTCAAAGGACTTGGAGAGCCCTACCCCTTTGGCTCTGCATTCCTACTGGCATTCTGGTCTTCAGAGCCCCTACCAGAACTGCCCATTATAGTCTTCTTACAACATTCTAAAGTTTTGCCAGGCTGCATTTCTAAAATTTTCACAATTCCTCCCACAAACCAACTCCAAACTCTTCTGAAACACGTAGTCAAGTTAGACACACGTACACCCCACTTCTTAGAACTAATTTATGTTTAGTTAGATTTTGTGTTGCTGTGACCAAAATATCTAACATGAACAACTTAGAGGAGGAAAAGTGTATATGGGAATCATTTTTTCAGAAGTCTCAGTCCAAAGAGGGCCCACTCCATTGCTCTTGGCCCGGGTAAGGCCACACATCATGGGTGAAGGATCCACTGGGGGGAAGTTGCTCGGCTCATGGTAGGGTTAGGAAGTAGAGGTGGGGGAGGGGCCACAGGGAAGATGCCCTTGTCACTCCTTAGTGACCCACCTCCTCCAGTCATGTCCCACCTGCATACTGTTACCACACAGTTATTCAAACTAAGATGGACCTATTAGTAACAGCTCTCATATTCCAATTACTTTACTTCTGAATAGTCCTGCATTAACACAGGAGCATCTGGGGAGACTCACACCCAAACCATAGCAGAACTTGACTATGCATTTAACCAAACTGCTTTAGCAAGCTTTTTGCTGCTGTGATTAAAAGATATGGCAAGAACAGTTTTGGGAGGAAAAGTTTATTTAGGAGCTCATGGTTTGAGATGTCACAGTCCACAGAAGATCAGCCCCATTCCTTGAGGGTTTGAGGTGAGAGAGAATATCATGGTGGAAGACTGTGGCAGAAGGAAGTGACTCAAGGCCTTGCCAGGAAGCAGAGAGACTCCACTCACCAGATACAAAATACATATCCCAAAGGCAGACACCCAAAGACCCACCTCTTCTAGCCACACCCTGCCAGCCTACAGTTACCACCCAGTTAATGCCTACCAGTAGATTAATTCACTGATTGTTTTGAGGCTCTCATAACCCAATTGTTACACTTCTCAGTCTTTGCGTTGCCCGACATATTGAGCTTTTGAAGGACACCTTTCATCTAAACCATAGCAATCTCATTCTTACCTCAGGGCTAAGGCCTGGCCTCATCAACCTTGACTACCCACTAAAACTTTGGGTGGAACTATAAATTCATAGACAAAAATAGGTTGAAAATACAAATAAGAAAGAGAAACATCATACTCAAAAGGAAAGTTGGGTGTCTAGAGTAATGTCACGAGTCAATATTACACAGAAAAAAGAGGCACATTATGTGATGACAAAGGGGTCATTTGCTAAGAAGGCATGACAATCCTTAATGTGAACACACTTAACAAGAGAGTCACAGAGGTCCAGCGTGATGTGTTGGGTTTGATATCCCCACAAGCAGGCCCTGGAAGAATAATTTGAGTGCAGTCACTTTTGGGTGGAAGGTGACTCCATGAAGAACTCAGAAAGAAGATAAAAGAGACAGGTGGGAGCCAGCAGCTTCAGTTGCTGTGTGCAGATTCCTAGTGGACAGCTGGGCCTGTCCCAGTGGGACCAAGAGGAAATGGTCTAAACCAAATCCCAGAGCAGTTCTTGTGGAGAGAGGAAAGTGTATATTCACCTACCAATTCCTATTTGTTATTGGTGTAGGGCTGCCTAGGAAGAGGAAACATGCACATGAACCAGTAAATTCTAGGGCTTGTGCAGCTGAGCAGGCTAATTTCTATACTGGTATTTAGAAACTAACAGAAGATGCCCTTGTCCAGGCATCACTCAACTGGTTTTAAAAAATCCTATCACATTAAATGACATTACACACATTGTTTACATACTGCACATGGTCCCAGGATCCTTGAATATTCTTGCAATTTTGACAGTTATCTTGCAAGGAGGAACACATTTCCAGATATGTGGACTTCTACCCTTTTTATTCCTGTTTACAGGTAATCAATCAGATGTTTCAAAGTTAAAGTTGACATGTAAATGAATATGTTGTCTGGTTTATTTTTTATTATTTTTTGTATAATTAAATATTTTCTATCAGGTGTTTAAGGAAAATAATTGTTTGGAGAGCTTTCCCTAAGTTGCATGACCAGGCTACACCCCAGTCCAACTGATACAGAATCTACTTGGATGGTACTCAGACATTTATAGTTTGAGTCTGCAGGTATTTTGATGTACACCCTTGGATGAGAGCCACCGTCTCTGAATAGCATGGACTGTGTATTCTCCATGTTGATAAATGCTTTTTAAAAAACTCCATTAATATCCCAGAATTTAAGGATGCAAGTTAATGAACAACTTGGGGAATGACTATTTTATTTTTAACTTACTTTAACTTACAAAATCACAGAAGTTGTACACACATATTAATGGAGTACCATGTAATGTCCAATGCACTTATGCACTGTGTAATGTTTAAATCAGGTTAAACACATTTAATTTGTCAGACATTTATCATTTGTTATGGTGAAAACTTCCAAGTTCTTTTATTCAGATTTTTGAAATGTTCACCATATCATTGGTATCTATATTTACCAGCCTGTGTGAGAGTAACCCAGACATTTCTTGTGTCTTTTTATTGCTTTTGATTTGAATTCTATTTTATCCTATATTAGTATGACTACTCCTGCTTCATTTTGGATTCAGTTTTCCTGGAATACCTTATTTCATCCATTTGCTTTCAGTCTATGTGTTTTCTTGGAGGTGAAGTGAGTTTCTTGTAAGCAACATAGATTTGGGTCTTGCTCTTTTTCTTTAGTCCATTCAGTCACTGTATGTCTTTTAATTGAAGAATTTAATTCATTTCAACTTAAGGTCATAATTAATAGGTAAGTGATTCTCTTATTTTTCCCCAATTCCTTTCTTATGGCATTCCTTTGTGGTTAAATGAATTATAGAAGTAGAGTGCTTTGATTTTTATTTATTATTTTTGCTTTGTCTATTATACATTATGCTCTGTGGTTACCACAAGTTTTAAAAGTATCTGTTGACTATAACCATCCATTTCAAAGTGATAGCAACTTAACACAATAATAAAATAAGAATAAGAAGAAAGAAACAAAAAAGACAAGAGAAAATACAGTAATAAAAAATATCCCTGTTATGTTTCTTTCCTCCCCACATTTTGAGTTTTGATATTCCCTTTTACATCTTTCTATATTACTTATTGCTTAACATATAAATGTAGTTACTATTTTTTTAAATTCTTTTACTTATTTTATTTTGTTTTTGGTATTGGTGATAGAACCCACAGCACTTTAATACTGAGCAACATCCCCAAACCCATTTATATTTTATTTCGAGAAAGGGCCTCACTAATTTGCTGAGTTTGGATTTGAACTTGCAATCATCCTGCCAAGGTGCTGGGATTACAGGCTGTATCACTACTCCCAATCATTAATTAATTAATTAAATTAGTATAAAGGAATTGAGTTGTTATATAATCATAAATGTTTATAAATTAAAAATATGATATGCATTTGATCCAAATCCAGAGTCACCCCCACATCGCCCCACCCCAGCCTCTTGATTCTTCTGTATTTCTCCCCATAACAGCTTTAAATGACAATATATATACATTTGTGAACTTTCCAGAATTAAATGATTATGTAAGTACTATTTGGATTATTTGGGAGCATTAAAATGTGTGTTACATGGTTGATTTTGTCTCCTTAGATCCTTCCCTATCTTCTCTACCTCTCCTCTCCCTCCCTCCTATCCCTTCCCACCTCCCCCGGACCTGTCTATGGTTCCCCTGTATTTTGTATTGCCACACATTTGCTGGTTCTAATGCATGAGTTTCACAACCTTTCACCGAAGCCTGGGTTTTATTCTAGCCTCCACAAATGACAGAAAGCATTCCAACCTTGAGTCCTTGAGGCTCTGGCTTTTGCTAACTTTGCTCAGCATGATTTCTTCCATTGCCATCCATTTACCTTCAAAGGCCACAATATCATTGCTTCTAATAGCTGAGGAGAACTCCATTTTGTGTGTGTGTGTGTGTGTATCTCAGAGCTTTTGGATCCATTCATTCATCCAGTGAGGGGCATCTAGGTTGTTCAATAATTTAGCTACTGTAAATTGAGCTGCTATGAACATTGATATTGCTGTGTCACAGTAATGTGCTGATTCTAACTCCTCTGGGAGAATACCCAGAAGAGAGATAGCTGGTTCATATGGTGGATCCAACCCTAATTTTTGAAGCATCTCCACACTGCTTCCAAAAGTGGCTGTAGTAGTCTGCAGTTCCACCAACAGTGTGCTAGTATTCCTATCTTCCCACAATCCCTCCAGCTTATGTTATTGTTTATATTCTTCATCCTTGCCAATCTGAGGGGAAATGAAATCTTACTGTAATTTTGATTTGCATTTCTTTAATTACTAATGATTTAGAACATTTTCTCATGTATTCATTGGCTTGCTTATTTCCTCTGTTGAAAAGTTTCTGTTCAGCTCTCTGGCCCATTTATTGATCGGATTATTTGTGGTTTTGATATTGATGTTTTGAATTATTTGTAAATTTTAGCAATTCATCCCCTGTCAGAGGAATCACAAGTCATGCTTATCTCCCATCCTGTAGGTTACCTCTTCACAATTTTGACCAATTCCTTGGCTGACCAAAAGCTTTTTAGTTTAATTGTATTGCACTCATTGATTCTCTAATTCTTTCACTTTGTATGTCTTGATGAGAATGTCATTGACAATTCTCATATGCTGGAGTGCTAGTCCTAATTTTTCTGCTAGGAGTTGTGTGGTAGGTGGTTTAGTTCCTAGTTCCTTGATCCATTTGGATTTGATTTTGGTGCTAGATGAGAGATAAGGATCTAATTTCAACTTCCTGCAAATGACTGTCCAGTTTTTCCAGCACCATTTGTTCACTAAGAGAGCTGTCTTTCCTCCATGTTATATTTTGACCACCATCACAGACCTGATGTTTAAAGATTTGTTGGTTTGTCTCAGGGTCTTCTATTCTATTCCATTGGTCTTCATTCCTAATTTGATACCAGTATCATGATGTTTTTTTTACTACAGTTCTATAGTATAATTTTAGATCTGATATTGTGAATCCACCTGTTTCGTCTTTCTTGCTTACCAATGTTTTGGCTATTACAGGGTTTTGTTGTTCCAAAAGGATTTCATAATTGCTTTTTCTATATCTGTAAAGAATGAGATTGGTATTTTGATGGAGATTGCATGAATCTGCATAGTGCTTTAGGCAGAATGGCATTTTAATTATTTTAATTCTGCCTAACCAAGAGCATGGAACATGTTTCCATCTTTTCAAGTCTTTTTCAATTTCTGACTTCAATTTTCTAGAGTTTTCATTGAAGATGTCTTTTATTTCCATTGTTAGATTAATTCTCATTTTTTTTTTGAGGCTGTTGTGAATGGGATTGATTTCCCAAATCTTCTTCTACCCTATTGTTGTTAGTCTAGAGGAAAGTTATTGATTTATGAGTGTTGATCTTGTAGACCATTACTTTTGCTAAATATGTATAAATTCAAGCAATTTTCTGGTGGAGTCTTTGGAAACTGCATATATAAGATCATGTTGTCAGCACAAAGGGATAGTTTGATTTCCACTCTTCCTATTCTTACCCCTTTGATTTCCTTCTCTTGACTGATTGCTCTGGCTAGGGTCTCAAGGTTTATATTGAATAAAAGTGGTGAGAGTGGACAACCTTGTCTTATTCCCAAGTTTAGTGAAAATATTTTCAGCTTTTTTCCACTTTATAGTATACTCACTGAGGGTTTGCCATACATGGCCTTTAAAGTTATTTTGATCCCTATCTTCTCTAGAGTTTTGAGCATAAATCAGTGCTGGATTTTACCAAAGGCCTTTTCTGCAACAATTGAGATGATCATATGGGTTTTGTCTTTATTCTGTTTAAGTGATGGATTACATTTATTGATTTGTGTATGTTGAACCAAGCTTGCATCCCTAGAATGAAGTCCATTGATAGTTATGAATTATCTTATTGATGTGCTTTTGAATGTGGTTTGCTAGAACCTTATAAAGGACGTTTACATCCATGTTCATCAGGCATGTTGTTGTGTAGTTTTCTTTTTTATGTGTCTTTGTTGGATTTTTGTATCAGCATTTTGGATGCCTCATAAAAAGTGTTTGGGAGAGTTCCCTCTTTTTCTGTTTCTTAGAATAGTTTAATAAGGTGAGATGTTAACTCCTCCCCATAGGTGTGTTGAAACTCAGTGGGGAATCCATCAGGTCCTGGAATTTACTTCCTTGGAAGGCTTTTAATTGCTATATGGATTTTAGTACCTGTTATTAGGTTGTTTAGGATTTCAATACTGTCCTGAGTCAATTTGAGGATGTTGTATGTGTCTAGAAATTTGTCCATGTCTTCCAGATGATCTAATTTACAGGAGTATAGTTTTTCAAAATATGTTCTAATAATTCATTGGATTTCCATCGGGTCAGTGGTGATCACTCCATTTTCATTAGTAATTTTGTTAATGTGCTTCATATCCTTTCATCTTTTAGTGACATTGCCTAGGTTTCTGTCACTTTTATTTATTTTTCAAAAGAACAAGCTTATTGCTGATTTTTTTTTAATGATACCAGAAATGTCATTTTTTTTGCTGATTTTTTTTTATTGTGTCTATTTCATTGACTACAGCTCTGATCTTGATTATTTCCTTTCTTCTGCTGGCTTTGGAATTAGATTGTTCTTCCTTTCATTTGAGGATCCTGGGATTTGAGGTGGAGCTTATTTATTCAAGGTATTTCCTGAATTTTTATCTAGGCACTATGTGCTATAAATTTTCCCCTAAAGAATGCTGTCATGCTGTCCCCAATTTTTTAACATATTTTGTCTTCATTCTCATTCTATTCCAAGAATTTCTTGATTTCTGCTTTCATATCTTCTTGGATCCGTTGTTCATTTAGTAGGATGTTATTTAATCTCCATGTGTATATGTGTTTTTTGTTATAATGTTTGCTGTTAATTGCTAGGGTCATATCATCATGATCTGATGGGATACATGAAATAATATGTACTGTTTAATACTTGCTGAGATTTCCTTTGTAAACTAGAATATGATCTATTTTGGAAAAGTGTCCATGTGCTTCTGAGAAGAAGACATATCTAGCCAATTTTCAGTGGAATATTCTATAGGTGTCTGTTAGGTCTGTGTTGTTTAGGCTGGAGATCTTTTTACTGTTTTTTTCTTTGATAATCTGTCTAATGGTGAAAGAGGAGTATTAAATTCTCCCAGTATTATTGTTTTGGGGTCCACAGAAATTTCATGTCATAATTTATCCATGTAGTTGGGAGTGTTGCTGTTTGGAGAGTATATATTTACTATTTATATATTCCTGTTGCTTTGTTCCCTTTACTAGGATGTAATGGCCTTCTTTATCTCTCTTGATGAATTTATGCTTGAAATCAACTTTGTCAGATATAAGTATTACAACAGCAGCTTGCTTTCTTGGACCGTGTGCATAATAGATTTTTTCCATCCTTTCATTCTCAATCTGTGGGTACTATTGGCTATAATTTGGGTCCCCTGTAAGCAACATATTGTTGAACTTTGATTTTTGATCCAAGCTGCTAATATGTGTCTTTTGATTGATGTGTTGAGACCATTCACATTCAGTGTTAGGATAGTTATGCAATTGTGGTTCATACTCTTCATGTTTTATTAGTGAGTCCTGTGCTGTCTTGGCTATCTGAAGATACCATAGACCTTTTTTGAATTTCCTCTGTTTGTGGGTTTTGAGAAGTATTTGCTTATTCTTCTTCCTATCTGGAGTTTATCTTTGAGGATTCTTTGTAATGCTGGTTTTCTGTTCATGAATTCTGCTAGTTTGCTCTATCATGAAGTGTCTATTTCCTCAATGAATTTTAAGCTGAGTTTGCTGGATATTGTGTTTTTGACTACAGGTTGTGGTCATTCAGAGATTGAAATATCTCCTCCCAGGATCTTCTTGCTTCTAGAGTCTGAGCTGAAAGTCAGACGTGATCCCCATTGGTTTGCCAATAGGGATGTAGTGTTTCTCTCTTACAGCTTTTAACATTCTTTCCTTGATTTCTCTTGTATACATTTTAAATATGATGTATCTTGGTGAGCTTCTCATTTGATTAGGCCTATTGAGTGTCCTGTATGCTTCCTGGATGAGCATTTCTGACTCTCTTCTGAAATGGGAAAATTTTTCTTTAAGTATTTCGTTGAGAATATTCTTTTTACGATTTGTTTGCTTTTCTATTTCTTCCTGTATCCGAATTACCCTTAGATTGTTTATTCTGATTTCATTCCAGATATTTTGAAAACATTCTGCTCATGTTCTATGAGATATTTCTCTTTTCTGTCATCCATGCATTCAAACTTAGTCAGCTTATCCTCATTGGAATTTTTTTCTTCAATAGCTGAGGTTTTTGTTTTCTGTGGATGCCAGTCTATTACTAAATTATATCATTGTTGTTCTGATGTGATTGACTGCAGATTTTAGCTCTATTACTTCCTTTTCCAGTATGTCTCTTTCTTTGATAATAAGAGTTTTTCATCTCTTGAGTTTTTTTATTCCCTTCATTAAATCTTCTTTAGTTCATTGTTCCTTTTAGTAATCAGATCATTGATGATTTGTTCTAGGATTTCGTCCTACTTCTTGTCCATTGGTTCATTGGTAGGGGAGTTGTGGGTTTGAAGTGAACCTTTTCTAATTTGATTCCTCATCTTTGAAAAGTCTCCTTCTGGATTTTGAATTGAAATTCTCAGTGTGTAAGCAGGGAAAATCTCTGGTTGCACCTTCCTTGCAGGTCAAAGGGTTGGGTGAGACACCATGTCTCTGATGATCACCTTCTTCTAGAAAGCTGCTTCTACCTGGATCTTTGTTATGTTGGGGCTTTTTGATCTAGGTTCCAGGTCTTGGATTTGGAACCTGGTGGGGTTGCTGGGCAGCCTGCTGGGTTGCAGAAGCTGCATGCTAGTGGTGTGTTGCTGGGTCCTGGGGTCTTAGAGATGTGGGGTGGTTTGGAAAAGAGCAGCCTAAGCACTGCCCTGGGATCTGGGATTCTTGGTGATGGGCCTAATATATCTGGACTTGGTGGGTATATGCAACAGCCTGGCAGGGTCCGAGCATGGGACCTCTGAGTGTCCTGTGCACCTGACAGGGATGGAGCAGAGTCATGAGCATACATGGCAGCAGGGCAGGGTCCAGGCACAGGGCTGGAGACTTCAGGATGTCCTGCACTCCTCAATTATTTATTTTTAATGTTCATAGTAAAGACCTAAAGTGTTTGCATACCATGGTGACAATTTTAGAGCATCATGAATTTATTTATGTGATTACTAATACCAGTGATTTTTATGGCTTCTTACTCTTTCACATTTTTTTCTTTCAATTTGAAGAACTTCTCTTAAAATTTCTTGCAGACAGATGTGCTGGAGAGAGATTCTATCAGCATTTGTTGTCTGGGGATGTCTTTATCCCTCCATTTATAAAAAATGGCTTTCAATTAGCAATAATCACACTTCAGATAAACATCATTGGCCATGATACTGCCACTGTGCAACTTTGTTGGGTACAATATTCTTGGTTGACAGTTTTCTTCTTCAGTGCTGAGAAAATTTTGTGCCACTCTTTCTAGCCAGTGAGGTTCCTGCTGAGAAGTATTCTGTCAGACAAGTTGAGGCACCTCTACCTGTTATTTATTTTCTCATGCTACCTTGAGAATTTTCCCTTTTCCCTTCATCTGTGAAGCCTTAATTATAAGATGTCTCAAGGTAGACTTGATTATTAAATTTCACCAGTGACCTTTCACTTTCCGGTACCTGGATATTTGTATTTACTCAGAGTTTTGGAAATTTTATAATATTATTTATTTACATAAATTTCCTACCCCTCTTGCATTTTGACACTTTTGAACCCAATAACTGAATTATTTGTTCCAATAAAATTTCTTCATTCCATTTCATTCATTTTCCTCTCAGAACTCTACATTTTCAAAGTTTATTTGACCTCTCTGGATGTTAATGCTTTCTATAGTATTTTAAATTTTACTGAGAGTATTTTTCAGCTCAAGCATTCTTGTTTGATTTTGTAAATTGCTTTTATCTTTTTTTAATTTTCTCTGTTAAGAGTATTGAAACATTTCCCTATTTTCCCCCTATGTATATTGAGTTTCCCTAAAGCAAATAATTTTAAATATATGAGAGTTCACCCATGCTGCTTACTTTCTGGTCAGTTTTTGACACTTTGTTTTGAGAATTATGAGTGGTCATGGTTTTCTGAAAGCTTTTGATACTTGTTGATGTGCAGCATCATCAGGTCACCGAAAGATCAGATGCTTATTTCAGTCTTCTTAATATGAATTTTCTGTGCCTGACTTTCCAGAAATCTTCTTAGGTTGACTTCTCTTTGCTTGTGTTCATTTATTCTGTTTCAGCACTAGATGATGTTCCTGTCCATATTTGTCAGGAGTCTGCTGTTGATTTGTTGTCATTGTTTCAGTACTAGAGGGCAATCCAAGGTCAGGTTTGTCCTCATTACACTGTTAGTATATTAGTCAGAAAGAAACAAGAGAGTACTTAAAGAGTACTTTGTCCCCACAAGACTTTTCCTGGGCTAGGGTATGCCAGATATCTTATCCACAATTACCAGACTTTGGTTCATCACTGCAGGATTCTGCCTGAATTTGGGCACAGTCACTGTGGGTGGACTAGTTCCAGAATGCTAGGTCACACGTATGAGCACCAACGCACCAAACTGTGTCATACATTTCTCCCACAGCCCACCAAGAACAGAATAACACTGTGTTATGACCAAGGCCTGTGCTTCTGTGGGCTGCCAATCACTGAAGTGGACTATGGCTAATGGTGTTTTAACCAACCACAAATGATACTAGCTGGAACAGAAGTTCAGTAGACTGGGGCCATTAGAATAACCTCATTGTTAGGTTTTACCAGTCCAGCACTGAATTTCTGGGCAAATTATTTGTGGAGTTCACATTGAAGCAAGCTGATTGCCATGAGTGACTCCATTTTGTTATGGCTCTGTTTTGTGATTATGAATGTTTTTCTAAAGATAGATCATATAAGGAGATAAGGCATAGCGGAGTTCAAAATAGCATAAGCTGAGCACAGGAAATCATTACCTCTGTTCTGCAAATATGGCATTCCTAGAAAGCTTTGACATTAACCAGAGAGGGAAGTTGCACATTAGTAGAAAAAAATCTTTTATTTTCATAATCATAATCACTAGCACTATGTACCAGCAAGCAGGAACTGTTAGAGGTTGTCAGTAAGCCGAAAAAAGGTCTGGGGTCTTTCACATTGAGCCCTATCTGCACATACAAAATGGGTGGAATGACTTGGTACACGAGTAAGGATCCTGCAGAAGGGGAGGAATGGACACGGATGGGATTCATCACCTGAGAATATCACTGGGGTCCTGGTGAATTCTTGAGAGCAGCTAGATTCATGTCGTCTCTTGCAGAAGCAGCCACAGAGGAGGAGAAATTGCTGAGCAGGACAATAATGAAGTTCTGGGCCATACTTTGCTTGGACAGGGTAGGGAAACTGCTGGCCTTTCACACCCAAGGCCCTGGAAGATGAAAATGTCACTCCCGTGTCTGTTATCACCTCCAGGAATTCTTGTGGGGATGGTATGCCTTAGTGGCTGGTCTACAACCAGGTGGAGCAGTACATGATGCTGGATTTGGATATGAAGTTTGCACAGAGACTGAGTGGAGAGTGGAATTTTGGACCTAAACCCTGCCTGTGGGGGAATGCACCAAGCATTTTCCCACTTGGGATACTGTGGTTAACAAAAGCTTGATTTCCACCAACAGTAAGCAGACAGACATGAGGCAAACAGCTGAACATCTTAGGATATGTATTTATAAGAGTTACTCAGGAAAATTAAGTTGTTTTAAAAAGTACAACAGGGGTTTTATTTATATGGAAGTCTTGGGATGTTCTCTGGAGAAATGGCATTTTTATTAAGAAAGGATTAATTGAAGTTACCCACTTGATAGCTAGTAAGAATGTTGTACATATCATTATCTGGAGAATACACTGGTACTATGCATATCTATATAATCCATATAATTCCCCAGGGTAATTCCTTTTTTTCTTTGATTGATTCAACATTATATAGGAGGTGCATAGAATAGGGCAGGGTTTCCAAGAAGCCAAGCACTCCAAGTTTATCTGCCTCAGATATTTCTAACACCCTAAATCTACCATAAATTGGAAATAAGCTGCAGAGGGCAAATTTAGAGATTAATGCTCAAAGAAAAAAAAATAGTAGCTACAAAACACCACTCAACATATTTAAAAAATGGGACTGGAATGGTGGCTCAATGGTTACGATGCTTGCCTAGGATACGTGAGTGCGTGAGTTCAAACCCCAGTACCACATACACAATAAAGTGCACGAGGAATGAAAGTCACATGAAAAACTAAATAAAAATTGCTTCTCTCTTTCTCTCTCTCACTGTCCCCTCTTTCTAAAAGTAATTATATTAAATGACATCATTCATGTCATTTACATACTGCTGGTAGTCTCAGCATCCTTGAATATGTTTCTGATTTTGGTAGGTGTCCTGCTACGAGGTGCACATGTCCAAGTCACCCAGAGAGAGGCCCTGCTTTCCTTCTTCCCGTCAACACACAATTAGATGGTCTATGGAGTTAAAGTTGACATATAAGTGACACTTGCCATATTTTTCTTTTTTCTTTTCCTTAAGGCTTTTTTTCTCTGCAATGTAAGTAGAAGAATCTTCACAGGGATTTTTCAAAATCCCGAAGGCCCAACTTCCTACTGCAACTGAAATATAACCATGTTAGAAAGGGCCTTATACATTTATTTTCTTTTTCAGTTCATAGGCATTGTGACGTCCACCTTTGTTTTAGAAATACTAAGTTTTAACCTTGTGGCATGTGTATGTTACACATTGCTAGAATTTCTTTTAAAATTCTGGATATTTATGGCCATAACTTGATGAGCATTTTTGGGAATGATTCTTTGTAGTGTTTAAATATTATTTATGGCATCCAGCTTTGCAGAAGATAGAGTGAACCAAAGTCATGGCCCTTTTAAAATCCCTCTTATGATCTGGGGATGGTGGTGCACACCAACTCAGGAGGCTGAGGAAGGAGGATCACAAATTCAAGTCCAGCCTCAGCAACTTAGTGAGACCCTGTCTCAAAACAAAAATAAACAGGGTTGCAAATGTAGCTCAGTGATAAAGTTCACTTGGGTGCAATCTCAAATTCCAATAGATAAATAAGTAAATAAAAGTCACTCTTATTATGTTCTGCAAATTCCCTTTCTTAAAGTCATGCCACTTTATACTTACCAGCAATCCAAATACATATCATAGGTTGCAATCGTGTCTGCTTGTTCATCATTTTTAAAAGATAAAATATATAATCATTTCCTTATTGTAAAATAAATAACACAATTTTTATTTTTATTATTTTTTTTATTATTTTTTTTTTAAAGAGAGAAACAACTTTATTGAGTTTTTCACATGGCCTAAGTTGCTCCAACACTCAGTTGCGTATGTGGTGCTGGGGTTTGAACCCGGGTCCTTGTGCTTGCCAGGCAAGCGCCGAAACCTCTGAGCCACCGCTCCAGCCCCCACAATTTTTAAATATACATTCTTCCCTGTTGTCCCCTTTCAATCATGGACCAGATTCCTTAAATTAAACCAAACCAAAACAGGGACAAACCAGATCAGTCTTCCCTGTGTCCAGCAGAGGGAAGCACTGAGACAGGGAAGTTGCTTCTGTCCCCTCGAGGCTCCTGGGCTCTTTCTTGGTGACAGGTGAGGTGTTGAAATAAGGGGACAGATTAGAAACCATGACAAATAGTCAATTAGACACCTATATCATACATTGTTGTTCTTTCTCTTTGTAAAATTAGAACAGGGAATTGCTAGCACCCATAACCTGAAAAGACTGAAGTCACAGGTAGGACAGAGGTGTGAGCCTTCAGTTTCTAACTTTCCCAGTCTTTGTGCCTCCTGGGCAAGTTTCAAAGGAGCCTCAGATAAAAGGATAAAGGACCCCTCTTCCTAGAGCTCAGGTTCCTTCTCTTCCTTTGAGGGCTTTTTGAACTCTAGACTTCTTTCCCCAATCCCAAAGCTCGATTCTGACTCTCAGCCTCTGGCTGTATTTGCAGGTCACTCCTGCCGTCCAGGTGGCGAGGTGGGGAGAGGGGACCCTGCATGGGCCTTGCTCCTGGGAAGCCATCCCCACCTGCTTCTGTCCTGTCACCCACCTACCAGACGAGCCTCCCTTCCCTCTGCTGAGATCCATTGCTTCCTCACAACCCTGTGCTCTGCTCAAGTTTGTGCTAAGAGTGTGCCTCATTTCCTTCCTGGGAAGGCAGGGCAAGGAAGAAACACCTGTGTTGGCCCTCGATCATGTCAAACACAAGGGGATTCCCTGATGAAGCGCTTACTGTGCTCCGTGGAGAGATCGGGAACTCAGTTATGGACTGAAGGGAAGGACAGGAAGGGGACGGCCAGCATTAGTGAGGTGGAACCATGGCCATGAGAGTGCAGGGTGGTGAGGGCCAGCCCAGCTGGCGGCAGGGTTGATGCTGATTAGGTTGCTGCAGCACATCCTGGGGATGTAGGGGACAGCTTTAATACCTTGACCAGCAAGAAACATTTATCTTTTTTTTTTTTTAAAAAAAAGGAGTGAAACTCCTAGTTCATTTTATATTAGTGTAACAAAATATCTGAATCTGGGTACTATTATAAAGGAAAGAGGTTCTGGAGGCTGGAGAGCATGGTGGTGCTGGCATCTACTTGGCTGTGGTGCAGACTTTATGGCTGGTGGCATCACAATGGTGAGAGCATGTTTAGAAGAGATCACATGGAAGGACAGGAAGTCAGAGACCTGCAAGGGAGATGCTCACATTTTTTTTTTTAAGAGCAATAACCTGCTCTTATAGGAACCAGCCTGGTCCTGCAAGAGTTATACTAATCTTTTCTTTGGATGAGACCCCCAAATT
>PVKS010031559.1:0-23325 GCA_004027875.1 Aplodontia rufa | reverse complement strand
TAGAAACAATGATATTGCAGCCTTCGAGGGTAAATGGATGGTTATGGAAGAGATCATGATGAGTAAAATCAGCTTAACCCAGAGATCTAAGGGTCGATTGTCTCCACTCATCTGTGGAGGTGGGGACTAGACCCTGGACAATGAGAAAGTTGGTCTAGAAACATGAGTTAAATCCAGATAAGATGTAATGCTTTACAATTTAATACAATTTTTAGAGTTATAACGGGAAGGGGAAGGGAGGGATAAGGGAGGGTAATGGGGGGGGCACTCCTGGGGACAGTTGCAATGTCCAGAATATATACACATCTTATACACATTTTATATTGTCTTGTTAAAATCTTGTAAGGTTGCTCAAAAATAAAAAAATTTAAAAAAAAAGTGCTTTCAATTTTTCTCCATTGACTTTGATTCTGGCTTTGTGTTTTTCAAGTATAGTCTTTATGAAGTATTTCCTTCTATCTCTAGTTTTTTCAGTGTTTTTCATCATGAATAGGTACTGAATTTTGTAAAAAGCATTTTCTACATCTACTGAGATAATTATATCATGTTTCTCCTTAATTCTACGTATGTGGTTAATTGGTTTTTTTTTATTTGCATATTTTAAACATTTTTGTAACTCTGGAGTAAAATCAAGTTGATCATTATGTACAATGTATTTAATATGTTGTTAAACATGATTTGCTAATAGTTCATTAAAGACTTTGTATCTAAGTACATCAAGGATAATGGTCAACAATTTTCTTTACTTGACATGTATTTATATGGTTTTGGTATGATAATGATTTTGGCTTCAAAGAAGAATAGTTGTAAGCATCCCATCCATTTCTATTTCATGGAATAATTTGTGGTAGATTGGCATTATTTCTTCTTTAAAAGTCTGGTAGAATTTAGCTGAGAACCCTTCAATCCTAGGTTTTTCTTTGTTGGAGGGCTTTTTATTACTGCTTCTATCCCATTGCTAGTTATTATTCTATTTAGATTTTCTAAGCCATCTTGATTCACTTTTGGCAAGTCATACAAGTCTAGGAATGTGCCCATTTCTTTTATGTTTCCAAATTTTTTGGAGTACAAGTTTTCAAAATGATCCCTAATCATCTGCTGGATTTCTGTAATGTCTGTGGTGATTTCTCTTTTTTCATATAAAGTTTATTAATTTGATTTTCCTCTATTTTTCTCTTGGTGAATTTAGCTTAGGGCTTATAAATAAAGTTTATATTTTCAAAGAACCAGCTTTTTGTTTCATTGATCCTTGGTAATTTTTTTTTCCATTCCACTTATCTGGGCTCTGATCTTATTTGTTTTCTTCTCTCCACCGGTTTTGGAACTTGTATGTTCCTGTTTTTCAAGGGCCTTGAGATGATTCCTTATGTTATTTATATGGAAACTCTGATTTTCTTCTGTAGGCACTCGCAGCCATAAATTTCCCACATAGAACTGCCTTCACAGTGTTCCAGAGGTTATGTTGTATTGTATCACTACTTTCATTCAATTCTAAATATTTTTCAATTTTCCCCTGGTTTCTTCTATCACCCAATCATCATTCAAAAGTGTATTATTCATTCTCTGTGTGTTTATGTATTTTCTGCAGGTTTTTAGTGTTGACTTTTGCTTTTATTCCATTCTGTTCAGATAAGAATAAAGGAATTATATGAATTGTTTTGTGTTTTCCAAGAGTGGCTTTGTAGCCTAAAATATAGTTTATTTTAGATATGGTTTCATGAGCAGCTGAGAAGAAAGTGAATTAGCTGTTGTTGGATGAAATATTCTATACGTGTCTATTAAGTCCATTTCATTGACATTTTTTATTAGTTGAATATGGACTTACAATTGAGGGGGAATCATTATCAAACAATCAAGAGCAGATGTATATTCACATAGTTAGCCAAGGCTGATGACATCCCATGGTTTCCCCCCTTGGGTTCCCCATGGTTCTATGTTTCCCCCAAATGAACCCCTACACTAAATGGACCTCTCATGAAGGTCAGAGGAGTGTTTGCTGAATAAGTCTGCATGACCTGTCTATTGGTGAGAGAGGTGTTAAAATAAACTATATTTTAGGCTACAAAGCCGCTCTTGGAAAACACAAAACAATTCATATAATTCCTTTATTCTTATCTGAACAGAATGGAATAAAAGCAAAAGTCAACATTAAGTTTTGCTTGAGGTCTGCTTTGTCATATATGAATGTGTTTGATTATTTCTCCATTTGCATAGTATATTAATTTTTTCCATCCTTTCACTTTCAACCTGTGGCTATCTTATTTTATAAGGCAAGTCTTTTGCAAATGGTGTGTATTTGAGTCTTGTTTTTTATCATTATGCCAGTCTGTGTTCTTTAATTGGAGAGTTGAGACTATTTACATTCAATGCTGTTACAAAGAGATATTAACTATTGCCATTTTGATTTATTTCTAATGTTTAATTTTTTTCCATTTCTTAGATACTCTTTGAATGACATTTGTCCATTTGTGAGCTCTGGGGATTATTTGTAATTTCTCTTGTGTGTACTATTTTCTGAAATACCAGCTTAGTCATGAATTTCTTTAGTTTCTGCTTACCATAGAAGTTTTTTATTTTTTTATTTGATTCTAAGCATAGCTTTGCTGAATGTAGCAATCTTGGTTGACAGTTATTTTCTTCCAGGAATTAGAACACATCATTTCAGGCCCTTCTGTATTTTAGAGATCATGATGAGAAATCAAAAGCAATTCCGATTGGCTTACTTCTAAAGGTAAACTGATATTTTTCTTTTATGATTAAGAAAATCAAGCCTCATTCTATATGTTAGGCGAATGAATTACAATGTATTATGGAGAGATTATTTTTTATCTTTCCTATTTGGGGTTCTAAACGATTATTTATGTTGATGTCCACCTAATTCTACAGGTGTGGACAATTTTCCTTGTATTTTCCTGTGTAAAAGTTATCCATACCATTGGCCTACATCTCACAACCCTTTTCAATTCCAATGATTCTTAAATTTCATCCCTTACTTTTATCCAAGAGTTTTTGTATATTTTTGTCATGTTTACTTATTTTATTTTCCTTAAGAGCTGTCTGAATATTCAAGGAGATACATTTTCTCTGCCAGCTCCGAGATTTTGTTTTCAGCATGGTCTACTCTATTAGAGTGACATTCAATTGAATATTTTTATTTCATTTATTATGTCTTTCATTTCCAAGATTTATTTTGTACTTTTTCAATATCTCTATAATATCATTGAATTTCTCATTCTTGTTCTCTACTGATTTCCTTAATTTATTCAGATCATTTCCAGTGATCTCTTAGAAATCATTTATATCAATTTTTAATATTTATCTGGCATTTCATCTACTTCCATATCTTTGGAGTCAGCTGCTAGTGAATTACAAACTTCAGGAGACACCATGCTACCTTGCTTTTTTTCATACTTCTTATAGTCCTGTTATATGAATTTATTAGGATGGTTTTCTCTTCCTCTGAAATATGTGTACCTTCTAAAGGCACAGACTTGTCTTTCTAAAGTGTTTTGGGATAACAGGCTTTTGTGAGTTTTCCAACAAATTTCCAAAGGAATTTATAATATAGTTCCCCTCTTAGTTCTTTGGTGATGGTTGGTCTATTCTGAAACATTCTGTGTGTGTGTGTGTGTGTGTGTGTGTGTGTGTGTGTGTGTGAAAGATTGAGGAATGCTTTTGTCCTGCAGGTCACAAAAGAATGGAGTCCTTCTTGTATATCTGGCAATTGTGTTGTATACAACAGGGTTTGTGATATATATCCACTGTGATTACTCTTTGTTTCTTAATAATTGTGCATAGTCTACTGATGTCTGGAAGTGATCTAGGTAGAAATGTCTCATAGATGTATTGTCCACAGCCATTGTGTTAATTTTCTGTTTTTGTTGGGAGAGTGGATGTCCATGAGTGGGGCCTCAGGGCTCCCTGTTTCCATTTAAAGCCTTTTTGTTAATTTGTAGGTTTTCTCTCTATTTTTTGAAAGCGTCTATCCATTAGCTATTCATCTGAGCATATAATTTCAAAAACGTAGATATATGCTTTCTAGAGAGCTGGAAAGTATATGTTTGGAAATGTAATTCATAGAATGAACTTTTTAAATTACTTCCACTAGTGCACTAATTGTCATGTGAAAACATCCTGCAACCTACACATAGAACAGGTATGTCCTGCAGAATATAATCAATCCTAATTTAGATTTTTTCACTCCAGGGACCATTTCCTGTCCTGTGTTTCCAGGTATATTATGCCATATTAAGAAATTCAATATTTCATTTTTATGAATAAAAATACTCCTGAATATGACATTCTGATAATGTATTTTTCACTCCTGGAACCAATCTTCAGTAAAATATCAACTACAGGTGCTCATTTGTCCAAACAAGAACAAAACATGATTATCCTTCATAAAAATGTCAAATGTTTTATAAATTACAAATTCCTTTAGATATTTCATCTATTTGATCCCACAGAAATTGTTCAATAGGTAGATAACTTATAATATAGAAAAGGCAGTACAAAAGGTTAGGAAACTTAACTGATATCACAAGGATAATATAATACTAAGCTCAGTTTTGTGTTCTTTGTTATCCTACATAAAAGCCTTCTGTTCTGATCCATGGGTACTTGAACACTTACACTAACAAGGATTTTACTATTTCATGAGGTGACCCATTTCACCGTGTGATTATTCTCTTGTAAAATCCCCACTTATATCAGGATCTCCTATTCCCAAAGTCACTCAGAATCCTAGATATAATTTACTTCAAAGTTTGGTTCCCAAGCTGCTCCATTATGTATGGCTGATGGAGCTTTCAACCTTTTTTACTTTCCAGACAGAATGCTCTATCATGTAAACCTGTTGGTATGATTGACTCCCTAATTTCTGCTGACATGCAGAGATGTCCTGGTCACCCAAAGAAACCAAGCCTTTACTAGATAATGCTGATCAGAAATGGAAACCTGTTTTAGTTGTTTTTTCTGTTTGTTTGTTTGTTTGTTTGGTACATGACAGATTATAAGAAGAGCAGCTGGCAACACCACCTATTTGATGCCTCAGCCTATGTGGACTGGAAGTCTGAGCACAGTCTAGCAGGGATTTCTGTCCAAGATCTTACAGTATTGCAATCAAGACAGCCAGGGCATCAACCAAATTCTGTTATCATATACCTTAACTAGGGTTGTCAGATTTAGTAACCATATCTCCATGTATTGCATGAAATATACTAAAAATTTTATCTGAAATTCAAATTTAACTCTCTTGTGCTTTATCTGCTCACCCAAAATACAGCATTATCACAGAAGTGATATCCTATAATCTTTCTGGGGTTAGAGGCAAGTCAAGTCACAAGTCGTTCCCACACAAAGGGGAAGAGATCATACAAGGTTGTACGTCTGGCAATTGAATTCTGCCTACAAACCACTGTGGAATTGTGCTTTGGCCCAGTTCATGGTTGCATTTCCTCCATAAAAAATATCAATAAGATTACAGTTTATGGACATTTCCAAAATGTAGTTCACCT
Source organism: Aplodontia rufa (assembly GCA_004027875.1). Taxonomy (NCBI): domain Eukaryota; kingdom Metazoa; phylum Chordata; class Mammalia; order Rodentia; family Aplodontiidae; genus Aplodontia; species Aplodontia rufa. The sequence continues at coordinate 17,809 of PVKS010031559.1, read as the reverse complement.
TCACTCCCATTCTACCATATCTAAAGGGCTATTTCTCTCCTTGTTTGATTGACCAACTCCTATTCATATTTCATATTTTGTCTATAAATTTGCTCTTTTAGAAAAGCTCCCAATGCTTCTCTCTACTGATTTTTAGTTATAGCCACTTTTCCATTTTTTGTTTTATTTTGTTCATTTTATTTTGTTGTTTTTGTTTTTGTTCTTTGTACTTCTCAAGCACTCATGTGTATATTATAACAACACTCTGATCTTTGATGCTTGCAGCTTTTCATGTTTTTTTTCCAACACTTGGAAATCAGAGATGAAGTATTACAGTTTTCTGTTAAGAACACATAATTAAATGTGCTTTATTAGTAGCCTAGTAAATATCTGATGAGTGAGACAACTTATGTAATTCATAGGAAGCAGCTCTACATCTCCAAGAAGGACATTATATTGACCTCATCCTTTTTTCTGTTTCACTGCTGAGAACTGTCACTCCTTATAAGTTCAAGGGCTCCGGAATGTATAGGTAATTGAATCCTGACTGCACTTCTAATAGTCTTTTCTATATTCCTAATGAACATTGGGTTTCTACAGCCTAATGTAGAAATATTTCATATTTTCACAGAATTCAAAGCTCAAAGGAATCCACAGCCTATAATACCTTAGAATAGGTTGGGGATAAAAATGGTTATGTGAGATCAACTAATTCCATCCCTCTTTGTGAGTCTGTAATTTCACCTTAAAATAACCTTAACAGTGGGGAATTCCACCTGGGTTTAAACACATCCAGTGGTAAAGCACCTGATGAGGAAGTCACTCTTGTTGTACATGCTGTCATATATTAGAAAGAGCTCTTGTTTTGAGGACTCTATGTGTCATGATCATCCATTTGCTTCAACCTAATTAGTCTCTAGAAAAGCCACGAGCACACCGTAACACTAGTCTTACTAATTTTGCAATATCTCTTTCATATGTATAATATATATTCCACCATAAACTTCCTGCAATTCCAAGTGCTAAAAGCAAATACGTATTGTTTTATATGTTATCTTCATTGGATATTCTACCTTCTCCTCTACTGTTGTCTAAAGTCTTCTGGGTCCTAACTTCTCAAAGTTCCTGATGTTCATCTGTTTCTTTGCATTACATATGTCAACATCCAAATGCAAGCCCTTATTTAGACAGTCTGCAAGTTTTTACATACCTAACTTTTGAGTCTCTGTCACTTCCCTTTCCAACACATTTTGGCATGGCTAGCAGTTTTTGTGAAGCAGACTTTTCTATATCCTGTGTGTGTGTATATATGTGTGTGCATGTATTAATGAATGAATAATGCTGACTGATATGGAAAAACCCAAGTCATGAAGCACAAATGCTTGAGAACAAACACATGAGAAAAATGAATTATGAATATAAGACTCAGACAGTGAGGAACTGTTTTCTGTGTCAATATTCAAGATCTGAATCATCCAGTAAGTCATGGAAATTGATTATCCAAAATGGATGCTAGACACACACAAGTGGCCTGAACAACTGAGCATAAGCCCTCCAAATCTCTGAGATGGTCACAGAAATATAAGATAGAATATAAGTGCAAAGCAAGTCTGTATTAGTCAGCTTTGTATTATTTTAACAAAATACTTGAAATATTAATTTATCAACAGGAAAGTTTTATTTTAGTTCACAGTTTTGGAGGTCCGAAAACTTGACATTGTTTTGAGCCTCTTACAAAGTAGCACAACATTAAAGGGTCATATGTTGGAGTAATGCCATTTATTTCATGAACTGAAAAGCATAGGAAAGGAGAAGTGTCTAGGGAAAAAATGTCCCCTTAAAGGGTCCACCCCCAATGACCCAAGGGCTACTCATATGATTTGGATATGAGGTGTCCATGACACTCATTATTAGTATAGAAGAGCTATAACCAAATCAGTGGATTAATCCACTTGATAGGACTATTCTACTGAAGGCAACTGTAGTCAGGTGGGTATGGTTGGAAGAAGTAAGTCACTGGAAGCATGGCTGTGGGGTTTATATCTTGTCACCTGTGACTCCCCTGACTTCCCCCACTCCTGGCAACCATGAGCTAGGCAGTTTTCTTCCACCATGTCTTCTGTCTTGATGCCTTGCCTCACCTCTGGAACCAGAGCAATGAGGTTGGATGACTGTATGCAACCTCTGAAAGCACTAACTCAGAATAAGCTTTTCCTATTGTAAGTTGTTCTTATCTGGTATTTTGTTCACAGTGATGAAAATATGTTTAACACAACCTCCCCCTATGTCCCATTTCCTAAATTTTCCACCAACTGTTAATAGCATTATCTCGAGGAACAAATTTTAACAGAGGGATCATTATTGGAGGACCCTTTTTGAAGCCATAGCAAGGTCTTAAACAAAAAAAATACAAAAACATATCAGGATTATTGAAATATGTTTATTTGGAAATAGTCATAATACAGAAACATAGAATTAGACAGTAACAAGTTTAGACTTGACCAAAATGTGACCAAAATGAGGTCTTCTATCTTCCAGAAACATCATAGAGTCACTCAGATCCCTAACTCTTGTCCTCAAAATAGCAAGCAGGAAGATATTAACTTTCAAAAAGATAATCCAAAAAGAGTCTCTGTCTTCTTTCTTTTCAGGGGAATTTGATATGATTGTAAGCCATGGGAACAGAAATGGCCTTAAAAAGTTCACATTAGAATAAAAAGGTCCACTGCAGTCGTGTTTTGCCAGCAATAAAAGTAACATCTTCTGTAACAACATGACCAATTGCAACAGGAGCCAGAGCTGTAACATGGGTCATATCCACAGCCACAGCTGGAATCACAGCCACAACCAGAGCCAGAGCCATCACAGACAGAGCCACAGCAAGAGCCATGGTCATAGCCACAGCCACAGTCGTAGCTGGAGTTACCACAAAGGTTTTTATAAATGCAATACATGATGTCTAGAGATAGGGATTCAGTGAATCAGTAGAGAAACATATAGAAGTTTCTGAAGTCTAAATGCCATCTCCTGCCCTGAGATCATTACATATGACCTGAAATGGGTGGATCACACAACATAGGCTCTATGGCCTCATTACTAAAGCAATTTTCATTTTTAAAATTTAATCATTCTAACCACAACTTTTTTAGAGAGTTACACCCTGAATTTGACCCCAATCTATTATGTGGATTATAAGATGATACCTGTAGCCTACACAAGGCTCCTGGCAGAAACAGCATTCTGGAAGAAGGCAGTCATCAGAGCCAGTGTTTGTCCCAAACCTTGGACCTGCAACGAAGAAAGACTTGCCTTGTTACCTCATGGGGAACCTCAAATCAAAGACCTGTAAGAAATTTTCAAAGATGAGGAATCAAACTAGAAAAGGTTCGGCTCAAACCAACAACTCCTCTACTTACAGGGAGCAGGATGAAAACCTAGAAATAATTATCAATGATCTGATTACTAAAAGGAACAATGAACTAAAAGAAGATTTAATGAAGAGACTAAGTGAGAAAATTCAAGACATAAAAACTCTATTTTCAAAGAAATAGACATTATGAAAAAGGAAATAACAGAGTTGAAATCAGTAGTCAATCACATCAGAGGAATGATGGAAGAATTTAATAATAGAATAACTTCTATAGAAAACAGAACCTCAGCTCTTGAAGAAAGAGCTTCCAACAATGAAGATAGACTGAGTAAGCTTGAGTACATGGATGAAAAAAAAGAATAAAAACCTCAGAGAACATAAGCAGAATTTTCAAAATGTGTGGGATAAAATCAGAAGAAATAGTCTAAGAATAATTGGGATACAAGAAGAAATCAAAATGCAAATGAATGGAATGAAGAATATGGTTAATGAAATAGTTAAAGAAAATATGTCCCATATTAGAATATAGTCAGAAATGCTCATCCAGGAAGTTTTTAGGACATCCAATAGGCCTAATCAAATGAGAAGCTCCCCAAGACACATCATATTCAAAATGCATAACAGAGGAAACCAAGGAAAGAATACTAAAAGCTGCAAGAGAGAAATGCCAAATCATATTCAGAGGCAAACCAATGACAATCATCTCTGACTTTTCACCTCAGACCTTAGAAGCAAGAAAATCCTGGAATGAGATCTTTCAATGTCTGAATGAGCACAACCTACAGACAAGAATACTATATCCTCCAAAGTTCAGCTTCAAATTTGATGGGAAAATAGAACATTTCACAATAAGATCAAACTTGCAGCATTCATGAACAGAAAATCATCATGAAAAAGAAATGTCAAAAATAAACCACAGAAACAAGAACAAGCAAACAATCCTCAAAACTCTCAAGCAGAGGAAATTCAATAAAAGTAAATACTATCAAAAGACAAGCAAGACAGCATAAAGTTCACTAATAAAACATAATGACTATGAACCACAGTCAAATAACTACTCTAATATTGAATGTGAATGCTCTACACATGCCAAAAAAAAAAAAAAGACACAGATTAGCAGATTGCATCCAAAAACAAACTTCAACAGTATGTTTCTTATAGGAGACCAACCTTACAGCCAAAGACATACAAAGATTTAGGGTGAAAGGATGGGAAAAATGTACCAGAATTTTGGCCCCCCAAAAAAAAACAAGCTGGTGTTGCAATTCTCATATGCGACAAAGTAGATTATAACCATAAACAAATCAGAAGAGATAAAGAAAGCCACTACATCAGACTAAAGAGAACACATCAAGAAGGTACAACCATAGTAAATATATACTCTCCAAACTCAAATGCTCCCAAGTATGTGGAAAAGTTATCCCAGGACATAAAACCACTGGTGGCTCTCAACATGATAATACTGGGTTAATACTGGGAAAATTTAAAACCCCTCTCCCACCAATGGACAGATTATCAAAGCAAAACAAAAAGCAAAAAAAAAAACAAAAACAAAAACAAAAGAGAATTCCAGCTTAAACAACTCCATAAATCAAATGAACTTAACAGACACCTATAGGATATTCCACCCCAAAATGGCTTAGTTTACCATCTTCTTAGCAGTGTATTCTGTGTATCCAACACAGAACATATTATAGTTCTCAAAGGAAATCCCAGCAAATATTTAAAAAGTAGAAATTATTTCATGCATCCTACCAATGATATCATTAAGATAGCAATTAACAGTAAAAATTATAACAGAAAATACATATATACAAGGAGATTGAATAATACCCTTTAAATGAAGAATGGACCTACAAAGACAGGAGAGCAGAAATCAAGAAATCCCTGGAAGCAAATGAAAATGAAGACAACATATAGAAATCTCCGGAACACCTGAAAGCATTTTAACAGGAAAATTCATATCACTGAGTGCCTACATTAAAAATCAGGAGAGAGAGGTCCAAGCAGGGGGTCAATGGTTATGGCACTTACCTGGCATGCACCAGGATGTGGGTTTAAACCCCAGCACCATGTACACGATGAAGTATTGGAGCAATGAAAGCCTAATGAAAAACTAAACAAAATTGAGTCTTCCTTTCTCTCTCTCTCTCTCTCTCTCTCTCTCTCTTTACTGTCCTTGCCCCCCCCCAAAAAAATCAGGAGAGATCATGAATAAATAAGCTTATGATCCAACACAAATCTCTACAAAAGGAAACCAAACTAATCTGAAGCCCGGCAGCAGGCAGTAAACAATCAAGATCACACCTGAAATTAACAAAATCAAGAACAAAAAAAATAAATAAATAAAAACAATCAATTAAGCAAAGAGATGGTTCTTTGAAAAATTAAATAAAATTAATAAACCTCCCCAGCCAATCTCACTAAAAGAAGGAAAAAATTGAAGCAAATCAACAAAATCACCATTGAAAAGGGTGATTCAATGGAATATCAGAACATATTTTTTAAGCTATACTACTGTAAATCAGATAATTTGGAAGACATGGGCAAATATCTACACATACAACATCCCCAAATAGATGCAGAAAGATATTGAAAGCCTAAACAGCCAAATAACATGCACCAAAATCCATACAGCTATTAAAAGCGTACCAAAGAAGAAAAGGCCAGGACCTGATGGATTCCCCAGAGTTTTACTACAACTTTGAGGAGGAAATAACACCTCTCCTTTTTTTTTTTTAAGAGAGAGGCCAGTGTGTGTGAGAGAGAGAATCAATTTGATTTAGTTTTTCATGTGGCTTTCGTTGCTCTAACACTTCATTGTGTATGTGGTGATGGGGTTTGAACACATGTGCTCACACATGCCAGACAAGTACCATAACCACTGAGCCACCACTCCAGCCCCAACACATCTCCTTATTAAGCTATTTCAAGAAATTGAAAAGGAGGAAACTCTCCCAAACACTTCTTATGAGGCAACCATAACTCTGATATCAAAACCCAAAAAAGACACACCAAGAAAAGAAAACTACAGAAAAATATCCTAATGAACATTGATGAAAAAATCCTAAATAAACTTCTAGCAAACCATATTCAAAAACACATCAAGAAGATAATTCAAACTTCTCAACAGAGGAAACTGAGCAAGCCAATGCATACATGAGAAAGTGTTCTAAATCACTAGTAATCAGAGAAATGCAAATCAAGACCACATTAAGATTTCACCTCACTCAGTCAAATTGGCAAAAGTGAAGAATATAAAAAATAACTTGCTGGAGAGGTTCTGGGGAGATAGGAACAGTACCACACTGTTGGTGGAACTGAAGACTGGCACAGCCCTTCTGGAAAGCAGTATGGGGAATCCTCAAAAAATTAGGGATGGACCCACCATATGATCCAGCTAACCCTCTTTGGGTACTTTTCCAGAGGAGTTAGAATCACCACAGTGCATAAAAACAGCAAAATCTATGTTCATAAAAGCTCAGTTTATAATAGCTACATTATGGAACCAACCCAGATGCCCCTCACTACTGGATGAATGGATCCAAAAGCTCTGAGACACACACACACACACACACACACACCATGGAGTTCTACTCAGCAATTAGAAACAATGAAAATGCAGCCTTTGAAGGTAAATGGATGGTGATGGAGGAAATCATGCTGAGCTAAGTTAACCAAACCCAGAGAGTCAAGGTTTGAATGTTTTCACTCATTTGTGGAGGATGGAGCTATACCCAGGTCTGTGTGAAAGGTAGTCAATCTCATGTATTAGACTCAACAAAGGCATAGCAACACATAATATAGGGCAATCATAGATATGTATGAGGGAGAGGAAAGAGAGGGAAAATAAGGAGGGATCTAGGGGGTAATTCTGATTTAAGAATATATGCATATCATATTATTACTTTATACACATTTTTATTGTAAAAAAACTAAATTTCTTAATTAAAAAAACTTTCAAAAAAGAATATAATTCATCATGATCAAGTGGGCTTCATTCCAGTTATACAATCCTGGTTCAACATATGCAAATCAATAAATGTGATTTAGCACTTAAACAGAATTGAGGACAAAATCCTTATGATCATCTCAATTGATTCACAAAAGTTCTTCAATAAAATCCAGCACCAATTTATGCTCAAAACTCTAGAGAAGATAGGGATCAAAGGAACTTATTATATTAACTATGTAAAGGCCATATATGACAAAACCACAGCTAGTATAAGACTAAATAGAGAAAAGATGAAAGCACTTCCAATAAACTTGTTAACAAAACAAGGTTGCTGGCTCTCTCCATTTTTATTCAATGTGATCCTCAAGAACCTGGCTGGCTTAGTCAAGCAAAAGAAGGAAATCAAAGGGATAAGAATAGAAAGAAAGGAAGTCAAACTATCCCTTATTGCTGATGATGTGATCCTATATCTGGAAGATCCAAAAAACTCCACCAAAATACTGCTTCAGTTTATAAACAGATACAGCAAAGTGCCAGGCTACAAGATCAACGCCCATAAATCAACAGCTTTCCTGTACACTAACAATAAATATTAGGGCAGAAGAAATCAGGAAATTGGTCCCATTCATGACATCCTGACAAAGTATAAAAAACTTGGGAATTAATTGAACAAGGGAAGTAAAAGGCCTCTACAATGAAAATTATTGAACACTGAAGATAGACAGTGAAGAAGACCTGAGAAGATGCAAGGTATTCCAAGTTCTTGGTTAGGGAGTAATGTAATTAAAATGGCCAGTCTGCCAAAGGCACTATACAGATTCCATAAAATCCCCATCAAGATACCAATGTCATTCTTTACAGATACAGAAAAAGCAATTCTCGAATTCATTTGAAATAACAAGAAATCCAGATAGCCAAAACATTACTAAGCAAGAGTAACAAAAGAGGGGGTTTCACATTAGCAGATCTTAAATTATACTATAGACCTATATTAACACAAAATGCATAGTGCTGGTATCAAAATAGGAATGAAGACCAATGGAATAGAATAGAAGACTGTGAGACAAACTCACAAATCTTTAAATATCTGATTTTGACAAAGGGGGTCAAAATATAACTTGAAGGAAAGAAAGTCTGTTGAATAAATGGTGCTTGACAAATTGGACAGACATTTGCAGGAAGTTGAAGTTAGATCCTTACCTCTCTTCTTGCACAAAAATTATTAAATCAAAATGGATCAAGGAACTAGGAAGTAAGCCAGCTACCATACAACTTCTTGAAGAAAAATCAGGAACAACCCTCCAGCATATAGGAGCTGCCAATGACCTTCTCAACAAGACTCCCAAAGAGAAAGAATTAAAGTCAAGAATTAATGAGGGGTATGCCATTAAAAAGCTTTAGCTCAGCCAAGGAATTGGTCAAAACCGTCAAAAGAGAACCTACATAATGGGAGATGATCATGGCCTATGATTCCTCCAACAGGGGACTAACATCCAAATTTACAAAGAACTCAAAGAAACTTCATATGAAAAACACAAACAATCCAATCAATAAGTGGACCAGAGAGCTAAACAGAAACTTCTCAACAGAGGAAATTGAGCAAGCCAACGAGTACATGAGAAATTGTTCTAATTCACTAGTAATTAAAGAAATGCAAACTAAAACTACAATAAGGGGCTGGAGTGGTAGCTCAGTGGTTACAGTGTTTGCCAGGCATGCATGAGGACTGGGGTTCAAGCCCCAGCACCATCTACACAACTAAGTGTAGGAGCAATGAAAGCCACATGAAAAACTAAATGATATTGATTCTCTCTCTCTCATTCTCTCTCTCTCTCCTGTCCCTCTCTCTCTTTTAAAAAAAATGCATTAAGGTTTCACCTCACTTCAGTCTGATTGGCAAAAATGATTCTGGAAGGGTTGTGGGAAGATAGGAACGCTAGCACATTTTTGGTGGAACTGCAGACTGGTAGGGTCACTCTGGAAAGCAGTGTGGAGACTCCTCAAAAAATTAGGGATGGATTCACCATGTGATCCAGCTATTTCTCTTCTGGTTGCTTTCCCATAGGAGTTAGCACATTACAGCAACACAGCAAAATCAATGTTCATAGCAGCTCAATGTACAGTAGCTAAATTATGGAATCAACCCAGATGCCCCTCATTGGATGGATGGATCCAAAAGCTCTGATTGATACACACACACACACACACACATACACACACACACCAACCACACAAGGGAGTTCTACTCAGCTATTAGAAAAAAATTATATTATGGCCTTTGAAGGTAAACATATGTCAAGGAAGAAATAATGCTGAGCAAAATTAGTCAAACCCAGAGACTCAAGAGTAAAATATTTTCCCTTATTTGTGAAAGCTAGAACAAAACCCAGGCTTGGGTGGATGGTAGTCAAGCTTTTCTACTAAACCTACCAAAGTCATAAAAACACTTAATCTAGGGAAATTGTAGAGAAGTGTGGTGGGGAGAGGCGGAGGGGAGGGGAGAGGGAGGGAAGACAAGGAGGGATCTAGGGAGGCAATCAACAATGTAACATAGTCTTTACCCCCTCCTGAAGAAGCCAAATAATACTTACACAATCATTTAATTCTGGAAAATTCACAATCATATATATATGTAAGGACATTTATAACTGCCTTGGCAGGAAATATAGAAGAATCAAGAGACTGGAGTGTGGGTGATGCAGGGTGACTCTGGATTAGGATTAAATGCATATCATATTGTTACTTTATATGCATTTATGTTTGTACAATAACTCTACTCCTTAATAAAATATAAATAAATAAGTAGCAAAAAAACCCTCAGATTCCAGGTTTACCTTCTAATTTTGATCATCCTACCCTTATTATTTCTGCTAAAGTATATTTAATTCTGGACCATTGCCTCCAACTTCATGGCCCTTTCCACATTAACATGGTCACCTGCTTTCTGCCCAAAACAATATTAGTATGACAATATTTACTCACATTTTTCCACCAATTGCTTTTCTAGACAATGACTTGAAAGAATAACTTAGTTCTATAAGACATTTTGACAACCTACATCATTCAAAACTATTCCAAGGCCTATAATTTTCAATTTAAAAATATGTACTTAAAATCTCCCTGGGGAGAATAAATTGCTCCTCTAATATTTCACCCACGCCACAGGAAAGTTAGAGTACTTTGCATCTTTTCCTGACATGCTTTCTCTTCAATATACTGCAGCCAATGTTTACTGTTATCATACCCCACGCAGAAAACATTTTTGTCATTAAAGACCCCATATCTCCTACAAAATCTAATGAAAACTTCTCAAGTAGCTAATACAATTTGATAATATAGTACAGGCAGGAACAAAAAAATAAGAAAATAAGCTACTTTTAAAACATACTAATTTACCACTAAACATACAGTAGCAGACATCAACTTACTTAGTATCATAGCACATATTAGAACTCATAACTATGAAACACATAACTGACAACTGTACAAAACACCTAACTTTGCTGTGTGCCTATAAATGTGAGATGAGAAAATTGAGGTTATCATTAAAGCTCTAGGATTACAAAGTATTATTAATGTCATTAAACATATAAGGTTAAACCACAGGAAATCGTCATCTTTGTATGTTAGAAATGATTGAATATCAGCAATTCCATACCAACACGCTATTAATAAATAAAATAACAAGAATGTACTAGGTTCTTGCTGCATGCATTATTTAATCTAACATACTCAAACACCCAAGCTAGCATTATTTTATCATTTTTACCTTAAGTATGCTGAGACTCAGAAAGAGCACTTAAGGTTCCCATGGTCACCCGGCTAATAAGGATGAAGCCTACCTTAGATACAAGTAAGGCGACTCCAGAACCTAGACTATTAATCACTCTCTGTACGGCTTTGTTTCTGAAAGCATCATCAGGAAATATCTTACAAAAGAGGAAGGCAGTTAAAGACAGTGTTTCATGTGTAGTAGACATTGGATATAAATTTATTCTAGACTCTCAAAATTTCTGAATGGTAAACAATATTGTAACCTCTCCTGAATGCTTTCTATAGATGGATTTCTCTCTCTCCCTTTCTATCTTCCCTCTCTCTTCCTCTCTCTCTCTCTGTTTCACTGTCATAACCAGCACACTCCTGTTGTTAAATTTCTGGAAAAAATAGACTTATTCTCAGGGACTGGGGGATAAGTGCAGTGGGATGCTGTTAATTGTCTAATTATCTCTTTAGGGAAAGAAATTCAGCATCTGACTGATGCCAGTTTGACATCTTCTCCCTGGAGCTGAAGAATGACAACCAAGAGATGCCAAAGCAAACAAAATAGACTGATTTTATTTAAAAAGAAAGGTAGATAGCAGAGCAGATTTCCTCAGGTGGGATAAGGGGGCTCAGAGCTCATGAAGAGATTAGATTTGCTGTTTTTATAAGATTTCTCCCTTCAATTAGCTATTGTGTTTCTGCATCCAAACCAGGGGCACAGGCATGCGTAAAATACTTGTTGGGTCCAGTCTTTGACCCACGCCACAGGCATCTTTATCAGTAGAAAGAATGTGGCACCTTTGTTTGTTAGCAGAAGGGAGTGTCTGTGTTTGGACCCACCTTTTTAATCCTCTTTTCTAGAACTGGGGTTATCTCGTTGATGTGATATCCCTAATATTGTTTATTAGGATCAGTGGGCACTTTCCCCCTTGAAAGAAAAAGAACCATTTTTTCCTTGATAGACTCAAACATTCTAACTACACTGCCTGATATTTTCCTATCTCATTCCCCCTCTAATTAAGGAAACCTTACTGCCACAAGGGAGATTAGAGGATTAGCAGTTGAGCTGCTTCACACTGAGAAGGGGTAAGTGGGGCAGGCAGTTTGGGTTTTCCTTTAGAAATGTTCAGATCAGGGGCTGGAGCAGTGGCTTGGTGGTTATGGAGCTTGCCTGCCATGCACACGTACAAAGATTCAAACCTCAGCCCACATACACAATTGTCAAAGCAATGAAAGCCATGTGAAAAAAAAACTCAATAAAAATGGATTCTCACTCTCTCTCTCTCTCTCTCTTCTTCTCTCTTTAAAAAACAAAGAAAGAAATGTTCATGTCAACCAAGAGGTTCATGATAAAAGTTATCTGAAGTAATGGGAACACATTGCAGAGCCATCTGAGAAGTAGGTGCTCTATGAGAGAAACAAGAAGATATAAGTATCGGGCCAAGATCGATCTGAATATGCTAATGAATATAATGATAATTATAGAGACCAGTAGCTTTTTTTCCACAAGAAGGTACCAGAAAACCATGACTAGCTACATTGCCGAATTTTCAGAAGTGTAGACACACATTCAGCTGGAACAATTGCACAGGGGTCACCCTGAGCTGCTATAAGAACATCTAAAGCTATCTTATTTTGTAAAATAGCTTATCTCATGAGTGTCATTTCTGTGCTAAGGACAGAAATACCTTGCTCAACATCATGGAGAGCATTTTCAGTATAATTGGTTAGGGTTTATATGTGCCAAGTTTTGTCCTCTAGCCCAATTTTTGGTATGAACAGTGAAACCCAATGATCTACCAATGAAAAACAGATCATTCCATCTGTGTCCGAGATTGGGGAGATTTGCAAGTTGTTCTATATTTTGTGTCCATCTTCTTTGCATGCTTGGTTACCTATCCAACCTGGGGAAGCAAGGGCCATAAATCCATCCCACGTAGCCAGTAGGTCCCATTTGATGCTAGTCACCTAATTCCAGTTCTAACAAGCCAGTTAGTCCCAAACCAATCATTGGCCTGTGAGATGACAATATGTTGGCCTTCTGATTCTGGGACCCATCCCAATTCCTGGGTGTGGTTATGCTATTCCCAACAAAGTAGGGCTTTTTGGTTTACGTATCTAAAGGTGGATGTAAGCCATATATATATATATTGTTTGTTTTCTCTGCCTTCCCCAAAGATTGAGGTCTCCATGCACAATTAAGTTGGTATTTTATTTCTAGGAATTTAGACACATCCTGAGTAACACTTGCCTTGAAGGCTGCTACATTGTCACACTGGAGGCTGTGAGGCAGTCCAAATCAGGAAATAATTTCCTCCAGTAAGGGCTTTCCTGCCTCTCTGCCTGTGCAGTCCAGGAGGGGTAGGCCCAAATCCACCCAGTTAAGGTATCTACTATAACCAGTAAGTATGGATACCTGCTGCTTTGGAGCATATGTGTAAAATAATGTTGCCAGTCCATTCCAGGGAATTTTCAAGTCCTTTGTTACCCTAGAGGCTTTTTGGGATACTGAAGTGGGTTATTTTTTCTGGCATGCCTCATAGGCTATGACTGTATAATGGAATGTCTGGTATATTGCCTCCTTCAAATAATCTCTGGAGTTAATTTGAGAGTATATTCCTCTCCCAGATGGAAAGATTGGTGCAAGTTATGTAAAATCTTCCATTGGAGTTGGCAGGCACTAAAGCTCACAGTTACTTCTCTCCTTTATTCTACTCTTCACATCCAAAGTTAACCAGGATTGAGGAACTACTGTCTACTGACATCAGACATGCTCCAAGATGGGTAGAAAAGTTGGAAATGACCCTTACAGAGCCCAATATGCCTGACCTGAAGACAGAGGATTGGGAACTGTAATAGGACATGAAACCTGTCACCTGAGACTTAAAACTGGCGGTTACAATAATCACATTTAAGTGACTATCAGGTGCCCAGTTAATAGTCATCCAGAAAGAAAGAAACAGAAAGATGCAAGGTGCAGAGAGCTTACCTCAGTGGTGATCTTATCCTGCCATCCCAATCCCAAACGTGCCCCCAGTTGAAGCTGTTCTGGTAGAAATTGGGTTCTTGTCCCCTGGAGCTAAAGAATGAGAACTGGAAGACAACAAGGCAAGTGGTGTAGACAGATTTTATTTAAAAAAGAAAGTCAGATAGCAAAGCAAATTTCCCTCAGGTGGGGAAGGGAGTCAAGAGCTCATGAGGGGGTTAGGTTTGTACTTTTTGTAAGATTTCTCCCTTCAATTAGTTGTTGTCTCCTTGATTGACCAAAACATTCTAACTATGCTGACTGCCTGACATTTTCCTATCTCATATTTCCAGTTTCCATAGTACAAATTTTACTTGCATGACTGCATTAAAGTTACCAACAGATTACCAACTGACTTCCAAAATTCCTGAAAAATTTTACCATATTCTCCTACTTTAACAATTTAAATTTCATGTTTAGAACTTTGATCAATATGGAATTTCTTATGCATATGGTATAAATTTTAGGTACCTCTTTGTGTCTAAACAGATGGAACAGCGATCTATCCTATTGCTATGGCTAAACATTTTTTCCCCTACAAAACACATGCTAAAGTTTAATTGCCATGGGATGGTATTGGGCCATGGGATGTTTAAGAGACATTTAGCTCACAAGGTTTGCATGCTCATGAATGAATCAATGCTATTATTGCAGAAGCTGATTCATTAATGTTGAGTTGGGTTTGGCCTCTCCCTTCTCATCCCCCCTCCTCATCCCTCTTCCTCCGCCCACCTCCTCCTCACCTTCCTCCTCCTCCTCCTCCTTCTTGTCTTCTTCTTCTTCTTCTTCTTCTTCTTTTTCTTCTTCTTCTTCTTCTTCGTCTTCTTCTTCTTCCTCCTTCTCCTTCTCCCTCTCCTTCTTCTCCTTCTCCTATTTCTTCCTCCTCCTCCTTCTTCTTTTTCTTCTCCTTCTTCCCCTCCTCCTCCTCCTCCTTCTCTTTATCTCTCTCTCTCCCTAACCCCTTTGATCTTCTGCCATGTTATAATACAGCCATAAGGCCCACACCAGATTCCAGCACCTTGATATTGAATGTCCCAGGCTATAAGCCTGTGAAAAATAAATTTTTGTTTATTATAAATTACCCAGTTTCAGATACTATAACATAACAAAACAGGCGAAGACACTCACTTATTGAATAAATCATCCATATTAAAAATGCTATTTTATTGCTTCCTTTTAGTTGTACATGACAGTGGAATCCATTTTTGAGGGCTGGAGCAGTGGTTAAGGAGTGTCACACAAAAATAAAAAAAAGACATTTTCATAATTATTTTATCACATTTTTATATAGCATTTTAAAACAACATCAAATATTATATAACAATTCACCATAAAATTATTTGAATTGCATAACTAGAATTTATTGCTGTACTTTTAGGACATGTTGTGTTTTTTTTTTTAATAAAACAGTAAGGGACATCTTTTTTCTGCAAAAAAAAAAAAAAAGAAGTGTCACACTTGCCTGCAATGCACAAGCACCACACACACAACTAAGTGTTAGAGCAACAAAAAGCAGTTGAAAAGCTAAAGTTGATTTTCTCTTTCTCTCTCTCTCCCTCTCTCTCCTTCTCTCTCTAAAAAAAGAATTAATTTTTGACATAAATAGGAAAGCATGGAATATATCTTGTTCTAATTCAGTCCCCAGTACCTCACCTTCCCCTTTCCTCCCTTTCCCCTGCTCCTTTCCTTTTCCCTACTTCTATATACTGATCTTTCTATAATTTACCCATAGTTTTTTTAACTAGTGTCATATGGATATATACAATTGTGAGCTTCACTATGGTATATTCATATACGTATATAGGAATGTTTTATGCATAGAGATATTATGTCAGATTCATCCCACTGTCTTATTTATTCCCATCTCTTGTCCACCCCCCCTACATTCCACTTTGTCCACTCCACTGATCATTCTTCTATTCTCACCCTCCTTATTTTGTATTAGCTTCCATATATCAGAGAATACATTACCTACAGCTTTGGATACTGGCTTATTTCACTTTGCATGATAAACTCAAGATCCATCCATTTACAGGCAATGTCACAAAGCCATTCTTCTTTATGACTGAGTAATACTTCATTGTGTATATATAACACATTTTCTTTATCGGTTTACCTGTTGAAGAGAACATAGGTTGACTCCATAGGCTTACTATTGTGAAATGTACTGCTATAAACATTGATATGGCTGTGTCACTGTAATATGCTGCTTTAAACTGGGTCAAATGGTGATTCTATTCCTACTTTTTTGAAGAAGCTCCATACTGCTTTCCATTGTAGTTGCACAAATTTGCAGTCACACAAGCAATGTATGAGTATACTCTTTCCCCACATCCTCACCAAAATTTATTATTGTGTATTCTTGACAATTGCATAACTGGAATGAGATGAAATCTCAGTGAAGTTTTATTTTGCATTTCTTTAATTGCTAGAGATATTGAATAATTTTCATATATTTGCTGACCATTCATATTTCTTCTTTAGAAAATTGTCTGTCTGGGGCTGGAGCGGTGGCTCAGCAGTTACCGCACTTTCCTGGCATGCAAGAGGATGTGAGTTCCAACCCTAGCGCCACATACACAGCGAAGTGTTGGAGCGACGAAAGCCACATGGAAAACTAAATAAAATTGGTTCTCTCTTTTTCTCTCTCTCTCACTGTCCCTCTCTGTCACAAAAATAAGAAAAGACAAAAAGAAAAAGTGTCTGTCTAGTAGTTTTTCCCATTTATTTAATGAGTTACCTGGGGATTTTTTAGCTTTATTGGTGAGAAATTTTTGAGTTCTTTGTATCTCCTGGATATTAGTGCTCTGAGGAACAGATGGCAAAAATTTACTACTGTTCTGTAAGCTACCTTTTTACACTCTTGGTTGTTACCATTCCATTTATTGATTTTCAGTTCTACTTTTTGTGCTTTGTGGTTCTCATAAGGAAGTCAGTGCTTGAGCCAACGTGCGTGAGTGTTGGGACTACATTTTCTTTTGGTAGGTGCAGGGCTTCCAGTCTAATTCCTAAGAAATTGATTTACTTGGAGTTGTTTGTGTACAGACACACACACACACACACACACACACACACACACACAGAGGAGGGGAAGAGAGATCAGACCCAAACACTAATCATAGGCATCTTCTCACAGAAAGAGCATGGTTCAATTGGAGCTAAAAAAAGCAAAATTTAAAAAATTACTAGAGAAATATGGAGAAAGAAAGCATATTTATCAGATAAATTTGGAATGTAGAATAATGGAAAAGCTGAAACCAAGACACACTTGCTGTCAGCATTTGAAAATAACCCATTCTCCATTAGCTTTTGAGTTAAACATGCAATGAACAATAATGAAAGAAGAAGGAATCCTAAGAACACACACCATTTCACTAGTCAAAACTCTCATAAAATTGGAGAAAATGACTTATATTATGGGGTAGAAGGCAAACTTCTCTTAGATTTTCCCTAAGCCTTGATATAAAAAGTGTATTAAGAGACAGAAAGCTGTAAAAAGGGCATCGGTTTTAAATTTGGGCACATGACTTGTTTGAGACAATTCATTAGCACAGCAAGCTAAAATGATGTTTTTTTAAATAAATCCTGAGTCTCCAGATTAATGAGCTCATTTTCAGCAAACCATTATTGATTGTCAGCAGTGACAGACACATGATAGTTGTTTACATATTTGTTGGCCATGTCAGGGAATGAATGGCATGCTCTGGCAATTACTGAT
>PVKS010031558.1:0-23337 GCA_004027875.1 Aplodontia rufa | reverse complement strand
TGAGTTCTTCTTCAGTCCTGTTATTATTGGCATATAGGAAAGCTATTGATTTATGTGTGTTGATCTTGTATCCTGCCACTTTGCTAAATCTACTTATGAGTTCGAGCAGTTTACTGATGGAGTTTTTTGGATCCTCCAGATACAGGATCATGTCATCAGCAAATAGAGAGAGTTTGACTTCCTCTCTTCCTATTATTATTCCTTTGATTTCTTTCTCTTGCCTAATTGCTCCTGCTAGTGTCTCAAGAACAATATTGAATAAAAGAGGTGAGAGGGAAGGAAGCCATCATCAGGTAAGACAGAATTGGAGATGAGGTGTTGGAGACTTGGGCAGAGGGAAAAAGCAGGGAGAAGTCATCTGTGAGTGGCAGACTGCAAATAAATGAGGGAAATAAGGATCATGAGGTCCAGTTGATTTCAATGGTCATAAAATTAGCATGTGACTATTTATCTATCATCACTTTCCCCCCATCACATACAGTCTGTTATTTAGGTACCTCCATAGAATCTACAGAGTGGGATTAAAATCACACTTAGAATTGTTCAAATAGTTGAAAAATATTGATTGCACTTTAATTTTTCAGTTTGTGCTGTCATAAAAAAACTATTATCTGTGAAATGTTCTTGATGATCAACTGGTGAATTACTGCAGTTCTCCACACTCATTTCTTTGTGCTATACATATATTTTCCTAAGTAGGTTGATTTAAGTTGTTTCATGATATAGCATGTGTTTAAGCCAGGGGACAGAAACTTTTTTTTCTGCAAACAAGTCAACAGTATGTATGTTAGGTCAGACAATGGGCAAATGAGTGGGTGCAACTAGAAAACTAATGAAGTTTTATTCATAACAAATTGATACCATGCAAAATTATAGACCTTAAATTGCCAACCTCTGCTTTAAACTATTATAAAATACCTTGCTTAAATATTACATGAAATTCAGTAGCTATTAATTAAATATTTGGATTAAATTAAATTTGCGAAGACTTCTACAAGTGTGCCTGACATGAACTAACCTATTTAGAACATTTTTCTCAGTGGAATAATATGTTGGAATTCTTAACACGCAAGGTGTAGTCTGCAGATCAACAGTATCATGGTTACTTTGGAACCTTTCAGAAATGCAGATCATGAGCTTCATGCCCTGACCTATTAAATCAGAGGCTGCATTTTAAAAAGCGCCCTATGTGTTTATATTCACATTGACATTTAAGAAGTATTAGTTTAAAAGATGTAAAATAGAATAACTTATTAAAAATCACAATTTTTCTAAATCCAGAGTATTATGATATGGAGAGAAATTAAAAAAGAAAGAAAAGACAAACTATTTTTTGACTAAAGTACACTAAAGGATGAATGGATAAATAAAATATGGTATATCCATATAATAGAATAGAATTGACCATGAAAGAACTTTGAGAACATTATGCCTAGTGCATGAACCAGTCACAAATGGTCACATATTTTATGATTCCAATCATATAATGTCCAGAAGAAGCAAATCCATAGAAACAGAATGTAGATTATTGGTTTTTAGAGGCTAGGATGTGGGGAGACTGAGGAGTGACTGCTAAGGGGGATGGGGTGTCTTAGGTGGGTGGTGAACTTATTCTGGAATTAGACACTGGTAATAGTTGTGCAACTCTGTAAATATACTAAAAATCACTGAATTATACATGAAAATGATGAGTTTTTCAGTATGTGAATTGTAGACCAGTTTTTAAAGTCCAAAAAATTGGAAAGCAGAGGCAAAAATAAAACAAGTTTTTCCTCCATAGCCATTGTGCGGCAATTATTTTAAAGAATTCAAGAGTTTTGAAAGAACAGATAAACAATATCACCATACCTATAGAACTACATGAAACAACTATCTATAGTCAGAGTGGGCTTTTCTTACACTTTTGAGGGATTTGATACCAGGATGAAAAACTGCAGAAAAACTGATTTTTTGGTTCACCTAAAGTAACTTACCTTGAGTTAGGTTGCAGGAAGGTTAACTGGCATCTACTCCTGAAAGAGGAATAGAGGAGACTTTGCGAGTTTGGTTTTTGGTTATGCTGGATATAACCTGAGTATTGTCTTTCATTAACTGACACCCCGGCTCCGTACCACCAACCCCACACTACCACACCCGAAGCCACAGACATCCTTCAGGGTTTTCCTTTCTGTCTTCACAACCATTGCAGACCCAACCACATAATCTGAATTGCAAGATTTGAATTGTTTGTGTATGTTCTAAAAGGAATTCCAACTGTTTGTGTGTTTCACATAGTTGAGAGTCAGCAATCAAGGAGCCTGGGTGATGACTGAATGAGTCACGCTGGGAAAAACACAGACTGCAGTGGAATCTAGACTTTAGATTTGCAGATGTGCCCTCATACACCCACACAAGGGGTATCTTCTGTATTTACAGCTTCTGCCACAACTTAGTATCCATTCTCCTATAATCACAGAACGTAAAGTCCATAGGTTTCCTGAGTTGAAAATTGATTCTGAAATAAACTTGAACGATTAAGTAGCAAAGTGTTTACAGATGGAAAAACATAAGCAGGACATTCAGTGCATTAAATGCTAACATCTAGCAGATTGCAATTTCAAGGCCTTCAAGGACCATTTCCCTCCTTAAGTCAATAGCATCAAACTCACCTAAGTATGTAGAAATGTGTTTTTTAATTCTATTTTCTTATGATTAACACAGGATAATCGTATGTATGTATGTGATGTTTTAAAGCATGTATACATTGTATAAAAATCAGTGGGTAATTATCATACATAGAACCTCAAACACTTACTCATATCTGCTGTAAGAACATTCAAAATTCTCTCTTGTAGTTTTTGTGAAATATGATACTTCATTAACTACAGTCACCCTCCTGTGCAATAGAACAGTAAAACTTATTCCTCCTACTATTACATTGTACCCATTGGCCAGTATCTCCCCATCTCCCTCTCTTTCCTACCCCTCCCAGCTTCTTGTAAACTCCATTCTTTTCTCAATTTCTATAACATCAACTTTCCCACATATGTGTGAGACCAGATGGTATTTGTCTTTCTATGCCTGGCTTATTTCATTTAACTTCTTGTCCTGCATGCTCATCTATGTTGTTGCAAATGACAAGATTTCATTCTTTTTATGGGTACATTATATATAATATTTTATATATTTATTACATATATATGTACATATCACCTTTTCTACATCCATTCATTTGCCAGTGGACAATAAGGTTGATTCCCTATGTTGTCTACTATTAATAGTGCTACAAGAAACAGAAATCCAGGCATCTCTTTAGCACTCTTGTTTTAGAGATGCAAATCTTAACTCTTTATTTCCTATATCCACAGTAAAATGATATCAATAATTTTAAGTATAATCATTTTCACAAATAAAACCTAACTTCCAAAACAATTCCATTTTCAAGAACCCAATTAACTCACCTTGTAAAAGTGAGCACATGATAAGCAAGTGATTTAGAAATAAAATAGATTATAATCTGATAGGGGAAATTTTGATAAAAACTCCTTTGATCATATGTGGTAGTATTCAGTGCTACAATTTCAGAAGGAAAATTCACACTATAATTCTATATACTTCTCTCTAGGGCCATGAAGCAGTGCTGTTATCATCTCCACTGAGGGGATAAAAAGAGTAGGCATAGACACACGCAATCTAGGGGACCATAGACATGTTGGTGGGGGGGAAGGGGGAAGGGAGAATAGGGGGACAATCAACAATGTACCATACTCTTTATCCCGCTGAGAAGGCAAATAATACCTATGCAATCATTTAATACTGGAAAATTTACAATCACACATATATGTATATATTTACATATATCTATGGACATTTATATCTCTTATAGGGGAATATAGACGAATCAAGAGACTGGGGTGTGGACAATGTGGGGGTAAGTATGTTTTAGGATCAAATGCATATCATATTGTTACTTTATATGCATTTATGATTGTACAACAACTCAACTCCATAATAAATTTTTTAAAAAAGAGTAGATATTAGAGCTTGGAACAGGAATCTAATGTAGAATGGCAAGTACATTTCTTAAATTATTTGAACAATTTAAGAGCTACTGGAGGCTGCCTAGAGCAAGAATTTGAGGAAGACTCTGAAGCTACATCTGCTTCTCTAGTCAGTTACATACATCTGCCACACGCTTCAGAAGTAGAGTAGGAAGAATTCCTATTTGGTATTAATTTCTCTAATTATGATTTCAGTCCTCAATACCTACTCCTCTCTACCTGGAAAGTTTTCTTAGGACACCATACTCAGGCTGAGAGCACAACTGTTTTTAAAATGATCTTCTGAAAAGAAAGAATTTTCAAGAAACCTAGAAATCATTGAAATTAGAATCACATAAGAAAAACATTATAAAAAAAATCACATATCTGAAAAGTGAGTGATGAGTGAGAATGTCTTCCAGGGATGTTAATACGCTGAGTCTAACTATGCATGATAATGCTTCAGAACGCTAATCCTTAGAAAAATAAACAGCCATGCAAACCTATTTTATTTACATGTATTCTTGTCTTTCATTTATTCCCTGACTTTAGGACTCCCAAGATTACTAGAGTCTTGTCTTAATGCTTTTCCTGCTCAGGTATTTTTTTTCCATAAAGTTATCCATTTCTCTTGTGGATTTTTGTCATTTCTTCTAGCAAATCAAAATATTTGACATGGAATAACAATCAATCAAAACTATGTTTTGGAATCTCTAACATATAGGTATACATTCTTGCTTGTCTGAATAGTGTTATATAGCTGTGGTCACTAAATAACTTAAAATATACATATTTTTTGTTTTACTTGTGCAGCATTTGCAATTTCACTCATTAAATGAGCTTTGCAGGTGTGCAAATACTCTGTTAATCCTGGTGTTTTCTAAAAGACAGCTAGCTACATCAACCAATGCTTTGGAAGACTGGCAAAATGGAGAAGCTTTTTCAAAACCCAACAATAAATTAGCAAGACGAGTTATGTGCAACTGGAATTCTGTTGAGTTAAAAAATAAGACCATCTGAAGTTTTATTTTTTAAGTCATCAAGGAATGAATTTTTAAATGCAAAACCAGATATGACCACTCTTGTCTATTCTTTCCTTTTCCTTTCATGTAAATATTATTTTCTTGATATGGCAGTAGGGAGAAAATCTCTAACCTGTACTTCTCATTATATTAAAAAAAAAAAAAAAGGAAAAAAACTGTTTTGGCGAGTTTGGTCTGGGATTTTTTTAAGGGGCACTTGTGTGCAGTAGATAGAAACTCTCTTTATATCTTTAGGATGACGTGAGGCTTTCACAAAATGCCAGTGAAACTATTTAGATGAAAACCAGAAACTATACCTACCTTTTCTGTGTGTTTTTAAGGCTCTTTCCACACCATGGTACCCACAAAGAGCTTCACAGTTATTTTGCTCTATACCATTTCTATAAGGGAAGAGCAATTTGATGTGTATTCTCACTTCTAAACTGTACTGGTAACAGAAGTCAGGCTTTATATTTCTTTTTGGCAGATTAAATTCAGGTTATATTTTGCACTCAAATTCTGTAAGCTACATAGGTCTACACCAAAGGGTTTGCCTCTTATGCTTGCATGTCATAAAACTGACGAGAAATGGCAAGTTCTTAGACATTGTTGATACCCCAGTGGTGCTGGGACTTCAATTATTTTTAAATAGTTCCATATATGCTAGTTATGAATTTGCAATAGTCGACTCACCATGTATTTGGTAGCCCTTTGTATAAATAGTTCACCTCAAAAGAGAGTGTGAACTTAGGACTAAGAAGCATATAAGCATCTTAAACATCCTTTGATGATCAGCCTAAGAGAATAATGTTTATTTTTTTGCTGTATGTGAAAGTTCATTCTCAGTATCAAGTTTATTTTGTCCACTAACTTTGTTAACCTTTCCAATTTCTTCAGTATTTGGTGTCTTTTCACAAAGGGCTGTTAGGATAGAACAGTTGCATCAGGGTTAAAGGTCAGAGCCATTACCGTGTTAACCTGAAGCATATATACTAGTCCTTGAGCTCACAATGTGTTTTCGATTACTTTTTAAAAATAAAAGGTGCCAACAAGAGTCCTATAGCAATGTGCAAAGCAATGACGAGACCTCCCATAACTACTATCTATTTTTATAAATCACCTAAAATATTTCAATTTCCAAAGTAAGAAGGCTAGTTTTCATTAAAATGATATTTTTGATGCTTTTAATTTAGTTAATAGCTGAACTTGTGATGAAATTTCAGAGATTTGACCTTTTTAAAAAAAATAGTGTATTTCTATTGATCTTTAAAAATAATATTTATATGACAGCATGGTTAATGAGTGAAACAATATCCATTTTATTGAAATCATACTATCAAAATGAATAACCAACCAAAAGATATTTTCTTATAAAGATTTACTGCTAATCCCTTAGTTGTAATTCATTTCACCAGAGAGACTTTCAATCTATCGCTTAGAAACAGTATTTGCAGACTGCACCAGGGTAACAGCTCTAATCCTTAAGGTAATCATCTCTCACCCTTTTCTCTAGTTCTTTCTCCTTTTAAGTCCCCACTGGTCTTTTTAGAAAAACAGAAACTATAAGACAGCTATTATTTTCCTCCATGGGATAGTCAACTCCACTGAGGCAAGTAATACCATCTTCTGTTTACCTTCATCTAAAACAAGTGTGCAAGGCCACCCTTCCTCATACTGATATTTTCTCAAAGAAAAGAAAGACAATGTCAGGAGACAGCTAGATCACCAGCTATGAGAACCTGAAAAGTGACTCCATTAGCCTGTTTTACTTT
Organism: Aplodontia rufa; assembly: GCA_004027875.1. Taxonomy (NCBI): domain Eukaryota; kingdom Metazoa; phylum Chordata; class Mammalia; order Rodentia; family Aplodontiidae; genus Aplodontia; species Aplodontia rufa. The sequence continues at coordinate 16,524 of PVKS010031558.1, read as the reverse complement.
TGTATTTAATATCCATGGGGGACAAGACAGACAGAAGATGATAAACAGGAGAAGGAAGAGGGGAAAAAATGGGGGTGGGGAGGAGGAGGAGAAAGGCTACCTTTCCTTCTAGAACTCACATCCTAAATCTGTCTGAATATCTTTTACTTTCATTAATATTAATTAGGAACATTCTAAAGTATACCATAGCCAGCAATAAAGTAAAAGAAAAAAATATATCATTATCATTTTTATATAATTCCAGCAATTTCCAATATAATTTCTGGTCAAGGAAGTGCTAGTGTCTAAAGAAGGGATCACATGCATTCAGATACCATAGCAAGGAACAGAACTGCAGAATTCTGTAGCAGGAGTGAGTTCTTCAGGATTCTGAAACTATCTGGTTCCTTTATTATGATGTTTTGGGCATCTGCCTGTACTCAGCACTGGCACTGGTATTGGCTAGAGAAATTCAAGCCATTAACAGGCATGGCCAGTAACAGAGTTCACTAAAATTATAATGCATGCAATTTGGTAACATATGGTAGACTTTCTCCAAATAACAAATTTCTGCCATCAAAAAGACCTTCTAGAAAAGTAAAGGATGAAATTTTGATTCCCAGTCTCAAGTTTGTATTAAGTTCTGGAAGTTTTTAAAATTACTTTTCAAAAATGAAACTTTAGTCTATATAAATTTAGAAAAAAAAACTTCTCCAACCTCCAGGAAAATTTTTAAAACACTTCCATGTGAGGCAGTAAGAACTAATCTACATTTTAGATTTACCATATGTTTCCAAATGTTTGCTTTCTCCCATGTACTTTTCTTTGACTCTACCACAATTCTAAACTAGAAATTTTCAAATCCCCAATTCTGTTCTTTTCCAATCACCAAGTTCTTTCAACTCCACCTTATAAAACTTTCAGTGGTCCATGTCTCTCCAGTGCTGTGGCATTATTTCAAATTCTCATTGAATGCCTAGAGAAATTACCTGATGAGCAATAAACTCATGTTCTTAGGGTATCAGTAAAGCCAACACAATATAAAATGTGAGAGAATCTTTGGTTCAATGAATTTATTCAGAATTATTAACTTGGACTCTCTGGAAAGCCGTTATTATAATTATGACATACAAATTATATATATATTACTTTTATTTCAGCATTCATGAATGTTGTGTATAATATTTTGAATTACATTTATAAAGGGCCCAGAATCTTTTCGATTTTGGGGACTTTTAAAACTTGTGTTTATGTCTTCAAGTGTCCTTACCATCATCACTGAAAATTTTCTAGACACTCACCACTTATGTCACTCATGTATTTAATTATCTCCATAAGTTCCTAACACAGAGAGGGAAATTCCATATTCCTTATCGTCACACAATCATGGCCCTTGGTGGTACAGCAGAGCTGGGCTTTTCGGTCATGGCCACACAATTATCCTTTATCTTTAATCACATCAAACTAAAGTTCTTTTGTTCAGGAATTTAAATTTTTTTCCTATTTTTTTATTGTCTTTTTCAATAGGATAGCATAAATTGCTCTTAAAGACAATCAGAAAATATATTGTCATGTCTGCATTAAATTTGGATCACTTTTCTTTCCAGCAACACCAAAACCTCTTTTGCCTATTTTTTATTGTTATTGACATTTTATGCATTCAGTTTCCAAGCAATCATGCCTTTGAGATATTCCACAGATGAGATTTGAACTGGCAGCACACTCGGATATTCTGTTTTTCTCAAGACAGGATGTGGCTTCTTCAACCTGCCATTTGGACCCTCTTATTATTATGCAAATGCATAAGTGAATTATAAAAATCCACTTATTGACTCACATGTTGGTTCACCATATAAAATCAGCAAAAATGTTACCACAACTTTTATGTACCACATCCAAAAGGAGAAACTTTATGCACTACCATGCTATTAAGTAGCCTCAGAGATCCCTACCCACCGCTTTAACACTGAGTTCCACAATGAAGTCATGTGAAGGAAACCTCTGGTTCCCACAGCCGGGCTCTCTCCTAAAGAGGGAGGTGTCACTCCCTGGAGGTGCTGAGAGCCTCATGCACAGCCCTCGGGAGGAGGCCAGCCCCAGATCTGTGGACACTCAAGGCAAGCTATAATTTGGCATCCCTTTAAACCTATATTCTTCAAAGTTTGGCTAGCTCACTATTGATTTAGAAAAGAGCTTGAGAACTCAGTAAGAGAAAGGCAGAAAAGGAGTTTTCACTCAGATTCTCTTCTCCTGAAAAATCAACGTAAAAACAAACAGAAATAAACTCTGGGCTTGTGATGGTTAATTTTATGTGTCTACTGGCCTGGGTCACAGGGTACCCAGACATTTGGTCAGATATTATTCCGTGTATTTCTGCGATGGTATATTTGCCTGAGATTAGCATTTTAATGGTAGACTAAATAAAGCAGATTACCCTCCATAATATGTGTGAGCATCCTCCAATCATACGAATAGAACAGAAAAGCTAATGCCACACTGAGTAAGAAATAATTCCTCCTGTCCACACCCCTGATGCTGGGACCTTAGCTTTTTTTCAGTCTTTGGACTTGAGCTGAAATCCAGGTCCTTTCTGCATTGTAAGAGTGCCAGCCTCAGGACTGGAACTTACCACTCACTCCCCTGCAGGTGGCTAATCCTCGAAAAAATAAATCAAAGCAACACAGAATATTGAAGAAGGTCACAGATGTTTATTTGAGGAAAACAAGGCTGTTCCAATATTAGAAAATGTATTGATATAAATCAACATAAAATCAGATCTGAGAAAAACCACACAATTATGTAAGTGCTGAAATTCATCCTTAATAATTTTCTAATTGTGTTTATACATATATATACATTTATATATGAACAGACATATACATAATTAGGAACTATATACATATATACACATGTATACATATGTGTACACATACATATGTGTGTACATGTGTATATGTATATACACACACAAAAACCATCATCAGCCTAAAACAGAAATAATATACATTGAAAACTAAGATAATGAAACTAAATATTTGATAATTCAACAAACTGTCAAAGACAATCTGAAACCAATACCTTTCGTACAGATACACGATAGATTAGAAGATACAATGAAAAAAGTTCCTCTTTTCCAACAATGAGTAATTGAAACAATGAAAATATTTTCATACCTGTCAAGTGATAAGCTAGCATAAAGTGTGTAAGATATACAAGCAGCAAACTTTAAAATGCAATACCTGAGTTCAAAACATACTACAAAGTTATAGTAGCACAGTACTGGCATAAAAACCAACCAACCAATGGAACATAATTTAATCCACATCATATGATCAACTAATATTTGACAAAAGTATATAGAACATGCAAGTAAAGACAGTCTCTTCAATAAATGGTGCTGGCAAAATCAGATTTGTAAATGCAGAAGAATGACACTAGTACCTTTCTCTTCACCATACACAAAAGTCAAGTCAAATGGACCAAAGACATAAATGTTGAAGCTGAAGCTCTGAAATTATTTTAAGAAGACATCAGGGAAACACTTTAAGATACTGATGTCAGTGATGATCTTTTACTAGGGACCTCAAATGCATGGTCAGCAAAGTAAAAAGAGACAAATGGGATTTTATCAAACTAAGAAGTCTCTACAAGGCAAAGGAAATAACAGAATGAAGAGATAACCTACAGAATGTAGAAAATATTTGCAAAGTACTCACCCTACAAGAAATTGAAATACAGAATATGCAAGCAACTCAAAAAGCTGAATACCAAAAAAAAAAGAAATGATCCAATATAAAATTGGCCAAAAAACTAAAGACAGACATTTCTCAAAGGCAGATATACAAATGGGCAACAAATTCATGAAAAACTTCGATCTCACTGACCTTCAGAGAAACACAAAGCAAAACCACATTGAGATATCATCTCACCCCGGTTAGAAGATTCGTCATCAAAAACAAAAAAATAACAAACGCTAGTAAGGATGCAGAGAGAGGAGAGATTCCTCAGAAAACTAAAAACCAAACTACCATACGACCCAGCAACACTCACTATGGAGAACATAATGCAATGCAGATGAAATCATTATACAAAAAAGGTGCAGGCACTCCCATGTTTACTGTGGCCCTATTCACAATAGTGAAAATGTGGAATCAACTCAAATGTCCTTCAATGAATAAATGAATAAATAACATATGCCATGTGCATGAGTATGAGTGTGAGTGTGTGTGTATACCCATATCTACACCAAATGGAATATTACTCAGTCATAATAATGAATAATGTGATTTGCAGCAATGTCCATGGAACTAGGGATCGTTTTGTTAAGCAAATTAAGTCAGACATACACAGAAAGACAAATATCACATGTTCTCACTAATTTGTAAAATTAATAAAGTAATCTTGGAGAAGGAATAAAAGGAATAGTGGTCAATAAAGACAGGGGAGGGGGATGGGCAACATTCCCAAAGGGGCATCAAAACAGAGTGGAAGAATTACTTCTGGCTCTTCTTTAGTACAGTAGAGTAAAATATAGGTGAAAACAATCTATGATATATTTCAAAGTGACTACAAAAGTATGAGATTCCCCACCAAAAAAAAATGACTAATGTTTGAAGAGCTGGACATGCTTCTTACACCAATTTGATTATGACTCAATATAAGCATGTGTTGAATTACCATAATGTGGCCCATATTGTCTGAAAAATATTAAAAAATAAAATGCTACTAAATCATGCAAACTGAAAAAAAATTCTAAAAAGAAAAACTAAAACTTTTAAAGTAACCAATATTTTTAATGATGATCCTATAAAATATCAGTGAGATGTTTTTGCTTTTAACTAGACAAGCTTTATTTTAACATTCATATGGGAAAATAAAATGATTAAAATGAAATAAAGGATGGAAGATCCTCTTTGTACCCCATCATAAATTATGTTCAAAAGTGATAGCAATTAGAAGTATGAGGTAATAATGTGTGAAAAAACAGATAGATACTTTGGAAAACAATTGTTCAGAAATTAACCCAAATCCATTTAGGAAATTATATCTTAAAATTTGCAGTTTGATCACTAAAGGAAAAACTGGATTATTTAAGAATTTTACTTGGAAAAAATGGATAGCCATTTAGGATAAAATATTGTTATTACATTGCTCCCATCTTGCACAAAACAAATCTCTAATGAATGAAATATTTGAATGTGATCAATGAACTATGTAAACACTAGAAGTAATGTTAGCATGTTCATAATCTCTGGATAGCAAACTTTCAATGTTGGACTTGAGAGACTGCAAGACTGAAGAAATGGCCCGCTTTTAGGGACACACGCTGGCTTCATGGATGCATCAGCAGAGTAGGCTGCAGTCTGAAGGCCTGGAAGCACGAATCTAGGTGCTGCAGGAAGGTATTTTGCCGATGTACTTATGGTTCCTGATCAGTAGATGTAAAGCGAGACTGTGCTGAATAATCTACATATACCTGATGAAATCCTCTGAAAGACAAAATTTAAAAAGCAGGGCTAAGATTTCCCTGAGACTAAAAAGAAACGTTGCCAGAGGTCTTTGCCTCTGCATGTGGAGTTCCATCCTGCTCTTCCTTTCCTGATGCCTACAGCTGATAGCTGCATCCTGCGCCTATGGGCTGTGGGTGGGATTGAGCCTGCTCATGATCTTACAGATTTCCCTGTTAGTTAGATCCCCAATCACTTAATCCAATTCAATACATGAGAGAGAGAGAGGTGACACTTCTGTCAAAGATGGTGGTCCCTTAATTATAGTGGAGATAAAAAATTCCTATCACCTAGTGACATGATAGCCTTCATAATACAACCCTGTGATCACCCATCGCTCATACACTCATGGTGATGCTCGCGTAAACAATCCTACTGTACTGCCGGTCCTAGAAAAGTGTACAATGCAGTTGTGCATCGCATATGCTTGATAATGATGATAAAAGACTCTTACCAGTTCATGCATTTACTAGACTTTTAAAAATTCTTTTAGATTGTACTTCCACTTATAAAAAATGTCCGCCATGAAAGGGTGTGGTGTGATGCATAGGCAGCAGCCCACACAGCTCCTGTTTCCCACGTCTCTCGACCGCATCATCTTCTCCTACACTGACGTAGCCCCTGTTGTTCTGTTCATCATAGTCTAGGAGCAACAGGCAGATGCACGTGTGGTGTGTGACACAGCGTCCTTGTAGAGTAGGCTATCACATCTTGTACGCGTCCCTGTACTCTGTGATGTTTGCACAATGGCGAAAATCAACTAACTACACCCTTATCAAAAAATATCTTCATTTCTTAGAGATGAATGAGCATAAATTTATATTTACATTTGTGTATATTACCTCTCACTGCTTCTGTTTCTCTGGTGGAACCCTGGCAGATACAGGAGGGTAACTGTGCTTAGGATGACAAACGTAATGGAGAAACTATTTGCTGTATTCACTCTTTTACATTTGGAATTGGAAAAGTGGGAACATATAACTAATTTGGCAAATTAACCAAATAAATAGAAAGTGTCTTCTAAACACAAAGGATTAGCACACCTGCATTACTGAACAGAAGTATTTCCCAGCCTTTTATAAAAGGATTTATACACTTGCTATTTCACCATTTTCTATCAGAATTAAATCCAGTATTTCCTCAAGCCCCAGATATTTGCTGATTGTCTACATATGGTTCTACTCTTAATTCTATATCAAGAGCTAAGGGATTTTTTAAAACAAATTGTGCTGAAAACTTGGCATCTATCTTGGCCCATAAAAATGAGCATTGGCTTGTCTTAGACTCCACCCTTACCTCCTAGCATGAATTGGTCTTTGTTTACCTAATTGTCTTAATCTCCCCAATCCTCCATCTCTACCCCCATCAAAAGCAAAAGAATGGTAGAGAGCCCTGCCCTTAACATGTGGACGTTGGGCTTCACTCTAGTCCTACATTTGTTAATTTTGTGATCTACAGTACCTAACCAAACTGTCTAAAGTCCCAAAAAATCTTCAATGTCCTGTAATAGAGATAATTTCTCTGTCCAAGTTAACATAAAAAAACCACAAAAGCAATTGCAAACATTGTTACTGTTGCTCATTATCTCAGATTTGATTCTATTTGTACTTGCAATGACATTGTAACTGAAAAAAAAAAAGAAGAAGAAGAAGAAAAGGAAAGAAAAACACTGAGTTGTCTGATGAGTGTTTTCTCTATCTGGGGTGCTTTCTACATCTAGCCTCATTTGATATAGCAATTCTGGAAACTGAGTTAACTCTGCAAGAATCCCTGGGCTGGTAAGGGATGAAGTAAAATTTCAGAAACAGCACTGCCTGGCTTTCTGGTTGGTACTCCAGTGGAATAATCACACAAATCTTCCTTTATTTATTTAGATGTTACAATCATAAAAATATATTCAAAATAATTCTGATCGTTAAGCACAAAAAAACTAGAAGACAGCGTTCTGCAGTTTTAACAGAACCACTTGACTGGACTTTTTTAAATCTTGTTTTACATACTCAACTGTGAAAGCAAAGACTGATTGTTCCTTGAGATCCCATTTGAGAAGGAAAGACAAATCAGATGTGAAGACAGATTGCATTAAAATGGCCATTTGACTGGTCAAAGAGAAACACTAAACACTGTTCAGTGGGATCCTATTGACACACTGTCTCAGAAATAAGATTACTTTAAAAACAAATTAAAAGTTACTCAGATTAATTATAGATTCCTTCTTATTTGGCATAAATAGGATGATGTGAGAAAGAAATCTGGTTTTTACCCAAATGTGGAACGTTACTCTGGATGTATGGCTTTTGTTGAGTGCAGATTTCCTGAATAGCCTTGTCCTAAAACTAACTTATCTATTTATTTAAAAGCTCACTTTATTTTTGAGTCCATCTGCTAACCAACCATTACAATTTTTATAATTGGAATTGTGTTTGACACGCAGAATAAGCCAGTTGTTTGAGTGCCTACGGGGAGCTATACCTTTTAGTAATATTTCATTGACAGTCATAAAAATCTTATGTTGTAATTCTAATTTTCTTGATGAGCTAACAAGCACAGAGAAAGGCATGATTAATCAAAACTGCATTAGATACTGGAAATTTGCTAACAGAGTAGATCTTAAGCATTCTAGGAATTAAAAAAAGGTAATTATGTACTGTGATGGAAGTTAACTAACTCAATGATAATAATCATTTTATAATGCATATGTATGTGTGTATGTGTAGATATGATTCTATCGCACACTTTACAATTTTGTCAGTTATGCCGCAATAAAACTGAAAAAGGAAATGAAAACAGCTCATCAAACTGTTTAAAATGGGTGTATTTCATTGCATACTAATTATTATAGCAATAAAATCAAGTTTAAAAAAATAAAAGCTTTGCATTGGTCTTAGCCCTTCTATAAAATAAATAAATAAATAAAAGCTGATTCTACTTCTACTGACCTGACTAGAACTTTCCCATGCCGTAAGTGCTATTAGCCTTCCTTCCCACACCTTAAAACTATGAAACTAGCCTGCTTCTTCTTAAGTCATTTGTTCTACAAGTAGAAGGCAGAAGAGACTTCTTCAAGTGAGCTTTTATTTATATCACTCCCCTACTCAAATCCTTCAAATTAACTGTTCCCAATTATTTTAAAATCTTGTTAGTACTTTGAATTGGAAAGCTAACAGCTAATTACTTGATTACTGCAATTTGACCTAGTATTTACTTTCTGAACACATCATTCAGAACTCTGATGCCTAATTACAAAGCATTTTCCATGTTTCCTACCTTTGCTTCAGAAATTGTTTCAAATTCAACTCCTTCCTAAAGCTCTTTCTTCTAAAGACAAATGCCCCCACCTTCACTCACCAGTGCATACACAGATACAGGCCACTGGTCATGCCTGCATATGTCTTGCTTATTGAAGGTAATAAATAGGCCATGTGAGTTATCATGCTTCCCCATCCTTTGTAAATACATGTGAAATACTGTCAGTTGGGGGGGTGCCAATTTTAGTTGCCATCTCTATTTATTTTTTTCTGATTATAAGCACCTTGAGGGCAGTGTGGCCATTTCAGTTCACCACCTGGCTGGTTATGACAATTCTAATATGGCAGGTGTTCAATAAATTGCATTGAATAAGGATCTGTGGTTGACTGATTAACTTCTTGGCAAGTGAAATATATTTGATATCCCCCTTGAGTTTACAAATGGTTTATGCACTTCACAAAGCGCCGTTACTCAGAATCATTCTGGCCTTGCAAAAATGTGACCAACAACCTCTAAATAAAACATGAAGGGCCCTAAAACGAAGACTGTCTCCCATCCGCACGGAGTGTTTTCATTTTTTTTTACCCTATTGTTACACACTTATCAGACAGGAATATGGTTTACATATTAGAACCTTCCAACCTCCAATCCAGCAGTCTTGCACTGGGCTTTCTGAGCTCTGTTTTCATTGTGAATCACGGATTAGAACTGCAGCCTTTCTGACCTGCAATAAAACTCACACATTCCCTTAAACATATGCTACTATACAATGAATTTCATTGAAGGAAAAAAAATGTGAATTCTACTGGACTGATTCTTTTCAGCTTTGCTGTGCTGTGGTTAGAAAGATCAAATAATGCCAGTTATGTCAGTTAGAGCCAGGAACTTCAGCCCTCCATAAATTCTGATCCTGGAAATCATATGACAGAATTAAAAAGAATATTTTTCTTTGTCAAGACCTCAGGCTCTTTTTTAAAAAAAACTTCAGGCCCTTCTAGTCCACTTGTTGTTACTGCTCAGAACAAAGCAGAATCAGAAGTCAAATTCTAAGAAAGGAAATGGCACAAAATAAATGGCTAAAAATAAAATTCACTACTGCAAAATGTCTCTTCAGAGTTTAGAACACCACACTTCTGTTTGTTTTCTCATTCTCTCTCTCTGTCTCTCTCTCTCTCTCTGTCTCTCTCTCCACTCTCTTTTTCCCTATGTACAACAACAGATTTTGGAAAATACACATTGTTCATAATTCATACCCACATCAACACATAATGAAGCTGACTGACTTATATTAATAGTTATTTAGAAAGAGTTTTAAATCATATTTTATAGATATAAATTTATTATTTCCAAAGTTTTATAAAAAAGGTATCTTATTTATCCATCACTGCAAAGTACTGTTACAAAACTCCACTCTCCCCTCATCACACCCAACAGAGATATTTTCATATGGATATATATGTGTTAATTGATTAATCACTTCTACATAAATTTTAGTATCCTCCATGTTCAAGAAAGCATTTCTATAAATCATTTGATATGAATTCATTTCTTTTATGAACACATACAAAAAAACTGCTGTTCTTGACTTTTTAATAGCAGACAGTGAAAGGGGAGATAATTTTCTTCCATAATGGATTATGGCCCTATTTTTACTCATCTTGTGTAATTACTTTTTAAAATTAGTACACTCTTTAGAAGAATTTTATACTTACAGAAAAACTGAGCAAAAAGTACAGTGAGTTCCTACAATCACACCCACAGTCCTCTTTCTAACTCACTGCTTCCTCTTTTATTAACATTTTGCCTTAGTGTGGTAATTTTTAAATTTCCTTCTAATATATGTGTTTGGTGAAATTAATATGAGTGCCCAGGCTTTGCTTAATAGTAGCTGAATATGCATTTTATGGACATTTTAACTTTCCGTTAACAATACACAATCCTGATCTATGTAGATTTATGACTATATATTTTTACAAAAGATATAAATAGAACATACATAATCCTTTTTATTTTTATGATCTTTTATAAAATTTTAAGCTACTTTAATGCTGTCTCTAAGCGCGCGCACACACACAGCTTGTTTATTTTCTGAGGTCTGCATGGGCACTTTGCTTCACAATGTGCTAATTGCTCTGACTTTGGCCCAGGCTCTTTCCTGGGCTGGGAGCCTTTGACTGCTACATCTGTGTTTACATATCTTGTGGATCACTCAGAGCCCTGCTGCAGGTCCCTTCAGCTTCTTTCAAGACTGGGCCTCAAGGAGTCTAACCAAAGTCCAAGTCACCCAGATCAGTTACTCCCAAGAGTTTACCCCAGTCAGAATCCGCCTTCCACTAACATTTTGATGCAAAATCACAGGCAACATATTGCCTCAACTGAAGACATGCGAGTGAATTCAAAAAGGAGTGAATTCAAAAAGTAGTTCATAAATTACTCTACAAGATCTTCACTGCTGATTTCTGTCAGGAGACAGTGAAATAGCAAAGAGCATCTAACATTGTTCACAAAACAACACTTCCTGCTACAGTGCAAAGGTCTTTGCAATACCAGATTGAAATTAATCTTGTTCCATTTTTTATTGAGTGCTATCCAAAATTATTTGGAGTTAAACAGAGGTATTATTCTCATTTAAAAGTACAAAATCCTAATTCATATACCAGCAATTAATTAATATCAGAAATGTAAGTCTAATAATGTTAATAACATAGGTCTGGGATAGAGAAGGACTAATTAGTAGGTATTAGAAATCAGAGCACAAATAAAATTAGGTGAAAAGTAGCTGGAAATGTCTAAGTATATTCTAATGGATCAAAGATATTTATTCCACTATGAGATGCCCGTAGGTAAAGCAAAAAGTGACTTTTGAATTTCCTTGCCAAGGGTTCAAAATTATTGTTTTAAGGAATCTCAGCAATCAACAAGAAAGCACTGCTATGCAATTTAAAGTTATCAAGAAAAATCCATGAGTAAAACATTCAAGAGAAAGATAAAATTTTCTACTTAGAAGTATTTAAACTCATGACTAATATACACATGAATTAGAAAAATATTAGAACTCATGAGTCAAAATGAATAATGCAACAGAGAATATGAATAGCAGACTTGATTGAGAAGAAAGAATCCATGAATTCAAGAGAGAAAATCTAAAAAGTATCCAGTCAGAGGTGAAAAAGAAAAAAAGAATGAAAGGAATAAAGACAGACATGACAAAGACTGGTGACAGTCTCATTATAGGAATTTTAAAGGAAAAGAGAAAAGAAAAGAAAAGAAAAGAAAGCTTGTTTTCAGGAAAAATGTAAAAATTCCCCAAATCAGGTGACAGATAACAACAATCCGGGTACATGATGCTCAAAGGCCCCCAACCAAGTCAAACTCAAAGAAGACTTCACAAAGATACGTCATAATCAAACTGTCAAATATCAAAGACAAAGAGAGCACATCAAATTCAGCAAGAGAAAAAATTTTTTTTCACATATAAGAGCACTGTTATAAGGATATAAGTGGGTTTTTAGCAGAAACTTTGTAGGCCAGAGAGGATGGGGAGAGATCTTCAAAGTAACGAAGGAAAGAAAAAACTGCAAACCGAAAATACTTTACCTAGCAAAGCTGTCCATCAAAATGAAGGTGAGCTAGCTGAGGATGTGTAGCTCAGTGGTAGAGCACATGATTAGCATGCACAAGGCCATGGATTCAGTCCCCAACAGCAGACCAAGAAAGAAAAAGGAAAACCCAACAGCTAAAGGATAGATGAACTCTCAAACAAAAAACAAAACAAAACAAACAAACAAACAAAATACCTGAGGGCGTTCATCATCTCTAGACCTGCCTTACAAGAAATATTGAAGAGAATATTGAAGGGAATTCTTCAAGATGAAATGAAGGATGTTAATTAGTAACATGAAATCCTATGAAAGTAAACTAACTGGCAAAAATAAATATATAATACAATTCAGAATATCTGATGCCATATTGGTTGTAGGTAAACTACTTATGTTTCTAAAATAAAAGTTAAAAATTAGAAGACAAATACAGCTATGTGTTAATTATGTCATCTAAAACAAAATGAGAGGGATAAAAATGTATTTTTTGCATGTGATTAAGTTGTTAGCTTAAAAAAGACAATGAAAATGACCAGATAACATAGGTAAACTTCATGCTAATTACAAAGCAAAACCCTTAGAAGATAAAGAAAAGGGAAAGGAACCAAAGTATTCCAAAGTAAAGGAAATTTTCAAAACACAAAAGAAGATGGCAAGAGAAGAAAGGAACATAAACTCTATGAAATGACTGGAAACAACTAATGTAAAGCAATGTAAAGTGAATCTTTACATATTTATGATTACCTTGATTCTAAGTATATTGAATTCTCTAATAAAAACAGACAGAGTGACTTTATATGTTAAAAAATAAGACCCAGGGCTGGAGTGGTGGCTCAGCAGTTACAGCACTTGCCCAGCATGCACAAGTATGTGAGTTCAAACCCCAGCACCACGTACACAACCAAGTCTCAGAGCAATCAAAACCATGTGAAAAACTAAATAAAAAAAAATTGATTCTCTCTGTCTCTCTCTCTCACTGTCCCTTCTTTCTTTAAAAAACAAAAAATAAGACCCAACTCTTTTACCTACAACATATAATTCAACTTTAAATGTACAGGTAGACTGAAGTGAAGGGTGGGTAAAATGTGCACTCAAATGGAAACAAAAAAAAAAAAGTAGGGGTAGCTATACTTATATCAGATTTAGAAAAGACAGTAAGTCAAAAACTCTAAAAAGAGAGAAAGGCAAATCTCATATCAAAATTTAATTGCCACTGTAGCAACATTTAGTGTTGGGACATTCACAAGGTATTTGGTGAATGGACTTATGCTGTTATTGTGGACACTCCTTCTCTTTGCTTTCTTCTATATGCTGTCTTCTGTCATGACACACCATCAAATCCATCGCCAGACACTGGCAACTTGGTACTAGACTTTCCAGCCTCCAGAATCGTGAACCAGTAATTTTCTGTTCCTTATAAATTACCCAATCCATGGCATTATTTTATAGCAGAACAAAAGGGACTAAAAAATTCTGAAGAAACCAATAAGAATGAGATTGAATCAGAAATCAAAAAACTCCCATTAAAAAAGTCAAGTAACTGATGACTTCATTGGTGAAATCTATGAAATATTTAAATAAGAACTAATGTGAATCTTTTTCATGCCCTTCCAAAAATGAAGAGGAAGAATCACTCATTTTACAAGTTAGCATCACCTTAATAAGAAAATCAGACAAGGTTACTATAAGAAAACTACAGGCCAATATCCCTGATGAATATAAGCTGAAAAATAATTCAATAAAACACTACAAAGTCAAATTCGGTAGCTCTTTAAAAGGAACATACACCATGATCAAGTGGGATTTTTCTATAGATTGCAAGAATAACTTAATTATGCAAATAAGTAAATATGATATATCACATTAATGAAATAAAGGAGAAAAATTATATAATCTTCTAAGAGTCATATAAAGCTCTTGAAAAATTCAATGACTTCCTCATGATGAAAACTATAAAAAATTAAGTATGGAAGGAAGGTATAAAACCATATGTAAGAAGCCTGCAACTAACATCATACTCAATGGTGGAAAATTGAAAACTTCTTGTCTAAGATCAGGACAACTCAAGCCACTCCTATTCCACATGGTCCCAGATGTCATGGGGCAATTAGATAGAAATTGGTAAAAATAGATATGAAAAAGTTAAAAAAAATTGGGTAAAAGTTGTCCAAATTGGAAATGAAGATGTAAAATATTTTTCCATTTGCAGATAGCATGATCTTATTTATATAGTCACCACCCAAAAAATATTAGTACTAATACCTATATTCAGTGAAATTATAGGGTATAAAATCAATATACAAATAAGCTACACTTCTATTCTCTAATAGTAAACTATCTGAAAAATAAATTAAAAAAATAATCCTACCCACAATAGAATCAAAAAGAATGAAATAAAAAAAACTGTATACTTAAAACTATAAAAGAATGATCAAAAATTGAAGAAGAGGGCTGGTGTGGTGGTTCAGTGGTTGGAATGCTTGCCTGGCATGTGCATGGACCCAGGTTTGGACTCCAGCACCACATACAGAACTAAATGTTAGAGAAACAAAAGTCAGATTTAAAAAATAAATACAATTGATTCTCTCTCTCTCTCTTTCTTCTCTCTTTCTTTAAAAAAATTGAAGAAAATATAAGTAATAGAAAGATATCCTATGTTCATGGATCAGAAGACTCTATTTTGACAAAATGCCTGTACTATCCAAAATAACTTTAAAATTTATTGAAATTGCTATCAAAATTTTTATGGAGAAAAAGGAAAAACATAATCCTAAAACTCCTAGGGAACCACAAAAGACCTTAAATAATCAAAATAATCTTGAACAAGAAGAACAAAGCTGGGGTCATCAAACTTCCTTATTTTTGCTATTAGAAAGCTATAATACTCAGGACAATAAAGTACTAGAATAAATACAGACACATAGACCAGTGGAATGGAATGGATAAGCAAAAAATAAACCCATGCACATATGCTCAACTAATATTTGACAAAACTGTCGAGGACAACCATGGAGAAAATACAGTCTCTTCAATAAACTGTACAGGGAAAACTGGATGTAGATACACACAGACACACACACACACACACACACACACACAAGGAAGTGTATCCTTAGCTTAGATGATACACAGAAATGAACTCAAATGCATTCAAGATTTAAATATAAAACTTGAAACCATAAATTTTCTTAAAGAAAACATATATAAAATCTCCATGACATTTGTCTTGACAATAAATTTTAGATATGACACCCACACTATAGGCAGCAAAAGTAAAAATAATCAAACTAAGAAAAAAATTATTAATGGGAAAGGGGAAAGGGAATTTTTTTTTATTTTTGAACAACCATACAAGTTTTTAACAAAATAATATAAAATGTGTATAGATTCTGGATATTGCAATTACACCCAGGAGTGCCCTCTCCAATTACCCTCCCTTATGCCGCCCTTCCCCTTCCCACAATATCTCTAAAAAAGGATTAGGTTGTATAACATTACATCTTATCTGGATTTAACACATGCTAATAGACCAACTTTCTCACTGTCCAGGGTCTAGTCCCCACCTCCACAGATGAGTGGAGACAATAGACCCTTAGATCTCTGGGTTAAGCTGATTTTACTCAGCATGATCTCTTCCATAGCCATCCATTTACCTTCAAAGACTGCAATGTCATTGTTTCTAATTGCTGTGTAAAATTCCATGGTATAAATGTACCACAGTTTTTGTCCTTCCAGTGAAGGACATCTGTGTTGTTTCCATAACCTAGCAATAGTAAATTGTGCTGCTATGAACATAGATATTGCTATGTCACTGTAATGTGCTGACTCTAAGTCCCCTGGAAAGATACCCAGGAGTGGAATAGCAGGGTCATATGGTGGGCTCATCCCTAGTTTTTTGAGGATTCTCCACACTGCTTTCCAGAGGGCTTGTACCAGTCTGCAGTTCCACCAACAGTGTGTTAGTGTGCCTATCTCTCCACAGCCCCTCCAACATCTATTATTGTTTATTTTCTTCATCTTTGCCATTCTGACTGGCGTAAGGTGATATCTTAATGTGGTTTTCATTTGCATTTCTCTGATTACTAGAGATTTAGAGCACTTTCTCATGTATTCATTGGCTTGATCAATGTCCTCTGGTGAGAAGTCTCTATTTAGCTCTTCGGCCCATTTATTAATTGGGCTGTTAGTGT
>PVKS010031557.1:0-23336 GCA_004027875.1 Aplodontia rufa | reverse complement strand
ACCTACATCCCTCACTTCCTTAGGTCTCTGTTCAAATGTCACATCCCGAGAGAGTCCTTCCTTGGCTATTCTGAACCTCTGACAACCCCCTGAGTTTGCATCCTTATCTCTTTTTTTTTTTACCTCTTTATGGTCCATTCTCTGCTGGAATATAAGCTGCCTGAGGGCAGGAGCCTTGCTTGTTGTGTTCATTGCTCCATTCCTCGCACCTAGGACAGACCCTCGCACCCAAGGCAGACTCTGGTAAACGAGCGTCATATGAATGAACCTTGAATTCTGTCACCCAGCCCACAGCCTAACACAATTAAAAAAAAAAAAAACTTCTAACCAAAGGACAGAGGGACCTACTTCATGGAGATATTAACTTTGAGTGGAGACAGAGCACATTTTGTGTTATAGTAAGTGAAAAAGTCTAATTATCAAGACTTCCTGGGGCTGGAGCGGTGGCTCAGTGGTTACGGCACCTGCCTGGCATGCGCAAGTACGCGGGTTCAAACCCTAGCACCACGTACACAACAAAGACTTTGAGCAACGAAAGCCACATGGAAAACTAAATAAAATTGATTCTGTCTTTCCTGTCTTTCTCTCTCACTGTCCCTCTCTCTAAAACTCGATTTCTAATATGCTCTTTACAGATCTATAAATGAAAACCAAAGCCACAGGACAGTGCTCGTGAGCTCAGCACAGTAAAAGCCCCCCACGTGCAGAACCCCGAGCTTACGCAGCCAGCGTGGAGCTCCAGGGCCACCGTCCAACACAAGCAGGGGCTCTGGTGAAAAGGGCCACCCTGTCACTCACAGAATCAAGAACAGGGGGACAGCCCTGAGCCCACAATTAAAAGTTCAGCGTGGCTTCCGAGCGGAGCTTAGCCTGTTTCCCTCCAGCAGTCCACTCCCCTTCTCTGCTTTGTTGGGAGAAACATAATAGGTGTTCCAATCAACTGAGCCGGTGATGTCCAAGGGCACAGGAAAGCAGCGCAGAGCCAGGATGAAGACAGCTAGGGACACACATGTGCTGCAGACCATCCCCCAGCGTGGGACCGCAGGGCCGGGGGCAGATTCCACCGTTGCCCATGTCCTCGAATGTGCTGTTAGCCACCAGCTTTGCAGCTGCTGAATACTTTGCATGAGCACGTTTCTCTGTTCCCAAAGCACCCCCAGGCTGGACAGACTAGATGGCGATACGCAGAGGGTGCCCGGAGACTTTTCTATTCTCCCTTCTTTTTCCCTCCTCCTTCTTCTCTCTTTTTCTCCTTTCCTGCCTTGGATATTGGTTTTTGTGTTTCTGTTGTTTGTTTGTTTGTTCCAGGGATTGAACCCAGGGACCCTTACCACTGAGCCACATCCCCAGCCCTTTTTATTTTTTATTTTGAAACAGGGCCTCACTAAGTTGCTAAGCTTTGAACTTGCAACCCTCCTGCCTCAGCCTCCCGAGCTCCTGGGATTACAGGCGTGCACCACCACACCTGGCTCCTGGGTTGTGTTCTAAGTAACTCTTTGTATGCAGTAAAACATTTGACGTATTCACCCAGGGCAGATACTCACTTTGCAAAAACTGTACACAGCTCAACCCAGCAGCAAGGTGGAGAAGAGGGATTTCTGTCCTCTCTGAGGTTCGGCCCTATTTTCCCTCATTGGTAGGTGGCCCAGGACCACCCTCCTCAGCAACATCCAGCCTGGGAAGGAACTTCCTGTCTCCTGAAGAGACATTTGTATCAACAATGGAATTTCTTTTTTTTTTTTTTTGAGAGAGAGAGATTAATTTCTATTTTTTCATCTGGCTTTTGTTTCTCCAACACTTAGTTATGTATGTTCTGCTGGGGATCGAACCCGGGTCCTCACACATGCCAGACAAGCACTCTACCACTGAGCTGCTGCTCCAGCCCCACACGATCCATAAAGCAATCAGTCCTCCTCAAAAAAAAAAAGTATCTTTCATCTATGTTTTGTTTAAAAATAAACTACAGAGAATTAGTTGTGACTTCTTAAAAAACACATTCGTAGCCAGAGGTGGCAGAAGCCCTTGTACCTTGGGCCTTTTGCTGAGTTGAATTCATTTGCCCTGAGATGGCCCCGAGGAGTTGAGACTGCACTTGTTCGGTATTGGAACAAGTTGGGGCTTTTCTTTCTTTTTTCCTACACTAACCCATTAGGTCTCACGTTGTCAGTTCTGTAAACCTCAGAATTATCTCAGAGTTACCCTAAGTGGTGTATTGGATACCTCAATTTTAGCTCTCCTAGCTGCTCCACATCTGGGGCGGTGGGACAGAACGAGTTGACACTGTATGTGAATCTGCGTACAGCCACATAGTGGTCCACAGGAGCCTGCAGTCATTCCCCATCCTTCCCTGCCAGTGCAATCACATTACCTTCTGAGCGGTGGATTTCCCATTGCTGAGGCTTTTCTGCTCCTGGGGTTGAGCAGACAGGCTAGTTTTCCCCTCCCATTTATTGTGCAATCGCACAGAGATTCAGGCTCCCTTGGCTCTGCTTCTTGGCTACAAAAAAATAGATCAATAATTTTAACCAGGCTGTGAGAGGATTCAGGAAGAGGAAGAATTGGATGTTGAAGGCTCGGATGGGTGGGTGGCAGAAAAGGAAAGAGGTAGGTGAGTGATCAGGAAGGAAAAGCAGAGAAGTTTCCCAGAGATCTGTGAGAAAGAGGCAGGAAGTAGAGTCTGGGATCCAAGTGGACCAATTTTTGCCCTTTCAGGGAGCAAGCCATGCACTGGGTGTGTCCTGCATGGTGAGCCCTCTCAAACTTTGACAAAGAAAGCAATATCATCTCTTGCAACCTAGGGTAGGGGTAACAGGCAGCAGGAAGCCTTTTTTGGAAGTTGCTATAAAAATCTGAAAGTACAGCAGAAAGGGGTTTGCACCTCCGCCTTGGCAGTGGAGATGGTAAACATGCATACCAAGCGATCCTGAAATAAACGTTCCTGTGTGTTCATTTAAAAACAGCCACCTCTCACACCTTCCCAGCTCACAGCCTCTCCTCCCTCTCTCCGCAGGACCAGCTCTCAGAGCCGCGGTCCCCAGCCAACGGCGACTATCGAGACACAGGGATGGTCCTGGTGAACCCCTTCTGCCAAGAAACCCTGTTCGTGGGCAATGACCAAGTGTCTGAGATCTAACTGAGGCAGCCTTCACTCCGTCACTCCCTCTTTTTCATCTCGAAATTATAAATATACAAATATATATATTATAAATATAACCTTTGTGTAACCCTGACTTAATGAGAAACATTTTAAGCTTTTTTTTCCCTAAGAATTGTCAACCATCTTTTTTATAAGTGTGGTTTAAATTCAGAAAAAAAAAAAAAACTTTACAGAATGACCCGTGGCTTTATAAAATAAAGGTATTTGTAAGCAAAGCAGTGGCATCGGTTGCTTCTCTTAATACTCGGCGAGGAGTCCCAGGAGCCCGAGCAGGTGAGGGGAGAGACTGACCTCCTGGAAGCAGAAGGTTACCTGGTCAAGTGTGTGGTCTTTTGCCTGATTCTTAAAGTTCCGGGGCCTCTACATTGGGTGTGACCCTGCCTCCTCCCTCCTCGTGCGCACACCAGCGAAGGGAACCCAGCCACCAAGAGGAGCAGGACATTCAGCATGCTCACGCCAAAGCAGGAAAAGCCAACATCTCAGCACCCCCGAGGACAGGAGCCCCGGAGACTCACGTCGGCACCTCTGGATGTCAAGTT
The DNA here is from genome assembly GCA_004027875.1 of Aplodontia rufa. Taxonomy (NCBI): domain Eukaryota; kingdom Metazoa; phylum Chordata; class Mammalia; order Rodentia; family Aplodontiidae; genus Aplodontia; species Aplodontia rufa. Next base: position 19,640 of record PVKS010031557.1, on the reverse strand, counting down.
TAATCCCACCCACGCTGTCCAGGGGGGCAGGCGCACTGGGCCCCCCCAGAATCCGTGGAGGTCATGGAAGATGCCTCCCCTGACATCACGCCACCAGACGCTTGGGCCAGGCTGACATCAGGACTGCCCTTCCCTGGAAGCCTGTTCCCACCTCCCCTCCAACACCGCATCTGCATCCGACAGCGGTGCCTCTTACACTCCCAACCTGGGAGCTTTGCACCTCGCTTTACACACTGGCCCTTCCTCAAGCATCACATGTTCCACTGAGGCTTCCTCCAAAAGTGATGCTGTTGTGCCCCCCAGGACCAGGTTTGCCCAAGAGCTGTCACTTCCGAAAACTTCCTCCTGCCACCTTAAAAAAAGAAACAAATTTGCCAAAGCAAGCGGCTTGGAAGAAGCGTCCCTGCATCCATCTGCAGCGGCTTTGCAGACCCACTTTTATTTTCCAATCCTTCCCCTCTCCTGCTCCCCACCCCGCCTCGGGCCAGGCAGTCTCCCCGACTCCCCCAGGGCCCAGTGAGGCCAGCGGGGCTCAGACCTCCAGTGACACAGGAGGGGCTTCCAGAGGTGGCCGCTTCTCTATTTTCTTAAGAGTGGCAAGAAGAGAAGATAACTGCTTTGACACTTCCTTTCTCTAAAAGAAAAATAGTTTGATGGTATATTTTGAATATAGATGTTTTTATAGGCAGATTGGGAATCGAAATCGAATGTCGGTTCATATGTGTGTGTTGTTGCTGTGGTCTTCTTACCATGACTTTCTCCTTTCCTCCTACATTTCCCTTCTTAAAAAAGAAAGATGGCCTTCGAAATGTGTGTTCTTGATGTTGTATGAACCTCCTTGACATGAGTTTTCTTGTTGTCTCTCAGCACCCAAAGGGGCAGGTTAAATGTTGCTCTGAGATTCGTTTTCTCTGTTGCCGTCTGATCTTAACGTTCTCATGTTTCTTTAGCGATTGCATTGAATATATCAATGTGTGTGAGTACATAGAGTGAGAAACCTGTTTGTAAAGTAAAATTTATATATAATATATGTAATCAAAGATACATATGTTATATATACATTTGTGGATGTATGACTTATTTTTCTGTATCCACAGAATTCAGCTACCATGGATATATAAATAAACTTATTTTATTACCCAGAGGATTAAGTTGCTAATACATTTTGCATTCTTTTCTTTGGAAAATAACTTCCAGGTCTCCCTTTAGTGGTGTCAATTCCACTTCATGTCCACCTGTATTTTTTAACGTGGTTTTGGGTTAGGTTGGGTTTTCCAAGCACGGTGAGGTAATAGCGTGGGCAGTGTTCCAGAAGGGAATCATCTCTCTTTGGGTCTTTGGGGAGGTCAGGGTCCATCAGGGTGTCTGTCTTCCCCATTCTCCTCTCCCCAGGGCTCTGTGGATATTTGGTAAATATCCCTGAGTTAAAGAAACCTGTAAATTAACCTGGCCACTGAGGGCCACCATTCGGTGCAATAACTGTGCCTAACCATGACACCCTTGCCAATACCTTAATCGAAGCCTTCATTTAGCTCAGACCATGCACCCTGGAATTGATGAGGATGCAGATCCTCAGGCCCTGTTCAGCATCACCTGTAGCAGGAGGGTACATTGTAATAGTCTCCAGGGCACCACAGGCCCCCTTCTGTGCACCTAACAAACCCGGGTCCCACCAGCTTGATCCAGTTGACTCTCTCATCTGTTAATCAAATGTAAAACATTAATATTGATAAAGTATCTTCCATGTCATCTGAAATAGAAAAAAAAGTGGAAGGAGGGGGAAAAAGCAAGATGGAAGGCAGGAAGGAAGAACACACAGAACATTCTAGTAGGCAGCCAGATTTTTTAGCTTTACCTGTGTGACCTTGAATTAGGTGCTCTGCTTTCTGGGTGGTGGACACCAGAGAGGGTCCTAAGTAAGTTCCTGGACTAGAAGTCAGAAGAGGCCTTCTAACCTCAGCTCTGCTACTTTCTGAACAAGAGACTGTAGACAAGTCACTGCAGCTGTCACATAGGGACCCTATCACATAGGGGGACAACAATCCAATTGCAGACATGTGATGATGAGTTACGCAGTATACAACCTCAACAGTCGTACACGTCCGTCCCAAATTTCCCTATCTAACAAAGTTGAATTGAGAATTCAGTGAAATAAAAATGGAATCACGTATAGCACTGGAACGGAAGATGGCTCCCTTCCCCTGGTCTCACCTGGGGTTCAGTCCCACATGACAGAATGTGGGTAAATACCCAGCTCTAGATTTTGATTGCCTGGTTTCTCCAGGGTAAAAGTGCAAAGAATTGTAGGTCTGTTTTGTCATCCCTGGGGCTGGAGGAATCTTTCTGGTCCTCAAGAAGTGATTGTCCCCCTTGACAGCATAACTTAGGGGCTACTAAAACCCACAGGACCTCTCCAGTCCCTAACCTGGAGCACCCTTGGAGACCTCACCAGAAAACACTCTTTGTTGTTTGTTTTTGTGAGTTTTCTGACAGACGGGAAAGGAAGGTGCGGGGCATGGCAGGAGCATATCAAGTGTCCGGTATGTGTGGGATCTAAACTTGCTCAAAACCCCATCAGAGGGTCTGCCCTGAGGCCGGTGTGGGAAGAGAAGTCCAGAAAGTGAAGAATAGAGCCAAGTCCAGAAGGTCAAGGAACAAAGAGCAGAGTCTTAGAGGCAGAGAGGAGAAGGAAGAGAAGAAAGCTAGAGAGGGTCCTGAAAGTGCTGCAGGGCTGCGGCCAGGGAGGAAGCAGCAGGTGGGTTTGCTTCCCTTGGGTTCCTTGGGCACCCTCTGTCCCTCTTGGATCTTTGCACATTCACGCATACAGGCAGGCATAGGAATGTGAAGCACTAGACCTGGCTCTGGAGCAACAACATTGCATCCTGGCACAAGATCTGAAGTCTGGGGAGATTGATCTTAGCACTTGTGATCAGAGGTCCCTGAGCCTCAGTTTACCACCTGTGAAATGGGGCTGCTTGGCACCTACTTTGGCCTTTCTTAGGTTGTGAAAGAGACAAACCCAGCCGAACCACCTCCATAGCCTGCACTAATCGAGCCTCCTCCACCACCAGCAGAAAAATCTGGGAGGCTGAGCAGCTGACCCCGCATCAGAGCATGCATGAGCGCCTCTCTGCATGCAGCCCTGGGGGCCCGTTTCTCTTTCAGCTCAGTGAATGATGGAAACTCATAGAAGGCAGCAGACAAAGCCCTGGAGATAGGGGAGCTTCCAGAGAGGCCCATGACCTGGCCACAGGGCTGCTGGGACTGGAAATCAAAGCCCCTGGATGCTAAGTCTGCTGGGCACCACAGGGGCAGAGTGATGAGTGAGAGGAGAGTGGTAGTGGACTTGCCCGCCAGTGCCAGCTCCGGCATGCCCCTCCAGAGGCGCAGGGCGTCTTTTAGGGGGACACGATCCTCATCCTCCCTGGATAGCCCTCCATCCTCCAGGACGAATGCCGTGGGTAGCCTCATCCGCACCCCTGGGGTCTATGTAGGGACAGCACCCAGTGGGGGTATAGGTGGCCTGGGTGCCCGTGTGACCCGCCGGGCTCTGGGCATCAGCAGTGTGTTCCTGCAGGGCCTGCGGAGCTCAGGCCTGGTCACAGTGCCTGCTCCAGGTCTGGAGAGGGACCATGCTGCCATTGAGGACCTCGGGGGCTGCCTAGTGGAATATATGGCCAAAGTGCACGCCCTCGAGCAAGTCAGCCAAGAGCTGGAGACACAACTTCGGATGCACCTGGAGAGCAAGGCCAAGCGCTCCGGAGGCTGGGGTGCCCTCCGGGCCTCCTGGGCCAGCAGCTGCCAGCAGGTGAGTACCCAGGCCCTGGCCAAGAGCAGAGAGCCAGGAGGGGATGCCAAAGGCAAGGGGTGGTCTGTGACCAGAGAAATGGGCCACAACGCCTGCATGTTTGTACTAAAGACACTAGTGGTCTAATGGCAATGACATCAGCCCCCATGCACTGAGGCTGGGAAGGGGCCAGCCTGCTGGAACCAGCTCCTGCACTTCCTCCTAAAATGTTCAAAGTGATGTCCTTTGACGAACCCCCGTTGATTGCATTTTTCTGATAGAAATCGAAGGCATGTAATTTGGTCACAAAGCTAATAGGGAGATGGAGCTGAGATTTGAACCTGAAGTTCTCCTTGTCCCATCACCCTGAGCTGCCCCTGTCACCTTTACTGTTGAGAAGGAGTTTTCACAGCTGTCATCTGAATGAACACATTGAATGAATGGTGGTATTAAAAGTGACATATAAATGGACATGCCCAGCTACCATAGCACTGTCCGATAGAAATATGAGCCACATCAATAACTTATAACTTTCTATTACCCACAGTAAAAAAAAAAAGAAAGATTAAAAACAGGTGAAGTTCGTATTTATGCCATATCTGATTTAACTTAGTATAGCCACAATGTAATTTCAACATGTAATCAATATAAAAAAAATTAATGAGATGGTTTAGATTCAAACAGAACTTTCCACAGTGACGAAAGCATCTTGTAACTCTGTGCTCCTATCCAACATCTACGGCACCACCAGCCATCTATGGCCATCAAACACTTGACATGTGGCTAATGGGAGGGAGGAACTGAAACTTTCATTTTATTTAATTTTCATGACTGAATAGCAACCTGTGGCCAGTAGTTATCTTACCGGACTAGGCAGGATGTGGAGGCTCCATCTCTGGCTCGGCTGGCCCCTGCTCTCCTGCTCTCCAGGGTGATTTCAGCAGAGCATAGAGCTGTTGCTTTGTGTCTGCCCGCAGCCTGAGGTGCCATTGCTGGACTCAGGCCAGCATTGCCCATCTCGGCTGGTCTCCCTGTGGACGGCTGGCCTCTTTCCCCCCTTTTCTGCCCCAGTGCTGGCCTTGGGATCCCTCTGATCTAAATCAGCCTCTAATCCAGCAAGGAACTGCCAACTCAGATGCTGCCCCCTAGGGCCCAGCACACATCCTCCCAAGAGGAGGCCACAACCACTCGAGTGATGCTGAGCAGATGCACACCAGGACACCCCATCAGCCCTCCTGCCCCCCATTGTATCCCACAGTGCTTCCTTTTGCTGTCTTCAGTACCTGAGAGCACAGCATGTATAACGTACAACACTGTCCCGCTCTGGTTTCCCCCTGGCGCGGTGAGAGAGAGCCAGCGTTCAACAGTCCGGGCCCTTAAAGACTGTCAGATCTAAGAGGCAGCCATTCCCCCAGAGTCCCCACAACAATCCTGATTCCAAGGACGGTGCCGTATCTGCCACCAGAGCGTCCCAGAGAGTCAGCATGTCAGCATCTGCTGGACGAGTGCTTGCACTCGGGTGCCAGACCTGCCCTGGGCAATCAGGCATTGCCATATCTAGGTCACAAAGTGTGGCCACAAACCCTACTCATGCTCAACAGATGCTGACTGGCCCTGGCTACAGCCAGCTACAGGAGCTTTTGCAACTTGCTCAACTGCTGGACCTCATCCAGAAAGTGGGCATAAACATGCCTGAATAATCCAGCAAATCCACAGATAAGTAGACCAGAGACAGGAAAGCTGTAAAATACCTCGAATGCAGAACAGCCCAGAAAGATGACTGTAGCCAAGACATTTGGCCCCTGCCACTGCTGTTCAGAATGCCTGAAAGAAGCCGTTTCCTCTGCCCATAAATGAAGTCCTACATGTGACTTTAAACATGGACTTGAAGACGGAGTTAGATCAACCTGAAGAAATGGAGTTATTTCTGCACTGCAGACCTGCCTGCTAGTCATTCTTAGGCTCTATTGCCTCAAAAAAGAGAAAGAGAGAGAGAGAGAGAGAGAGAAGAGGCCAGGCGCGGTGGCATATACCCATAATCCCAGTGTCAGGAGGTTGAAGCAGGAAGATCTCAAGTTCAAAGTCAGCCTCAGCAACTTAGAAAGGCCGTAAGCAACTTAGCGAGAACTTTTCTCAAAATTAAAATTTTTTTTAAAAGGCTGGGAGTTTGGCTCGGTGGTTAAGCACCCCAGGTTCAATCCTTGGCACCTCAAAAAAAAAAAATAAAAAGCAAAAGAAAACTTTGCATACACTACATACAGATGATTTTTCCAGTCAGCTCCCAGCCCCTGCCAGGCCTAGTGGAAAGGCCAAACTGAGTCAAGTCACTTCATGAAACGCTGCCCTGTCCTCCCTCGAGGCTCAGAGGCAGCCGCACCATGCTGAGTGCTCTTAGGCTCCAGAAATCCAGAGCTTGCTCACTGACACTTCTCAGCCTGGGCTTCAGGTTTCCAAATCTTGCTCTCCCTGGCCCTCTTCCCTTTGCAGCCTTCTTTTCTCCATCTGCAGCCACATGCTCCCCACCCTGTCTGTATAGAGGACTCTTCCTTCCGGCCCACACCTAGGCGCTCAGCCTTCCTGGCCCACAGTGCAAAGTCCTCAGGGCAAACGCCCGATGACAGCCCACAGTGGGCTAAGCGGCGTTGAGAAACCTAGAGAGAAATCCCACCCACTGCTTAGTCTGGTCCCTAAAAGCCTCCAAGAGGAACCATAGTCACCTGTTGGAGTCAAGAGCAGGTTGAGGGACATCCATCTCTCTGGCCCTCTCTCAGACCAGGCTGGAGCAGGCAGAGGGGGAAGTTCAGAGCATTACTCTTGCAGATGTTCTAAAAAGGAAACATCTTCTAGTGGGTTCTTCCTCACCCTCAGTACTGCGGGAAGCTGCTGGAGACATCCTGGGAAGTAGAGGCCACCCCTGTCCTGGACTTTCCCCACAGCCTCTCCTGCCTCTACCAAGTTTTCTCCCACCAACTTCCAGAAGCCAAAGGCACGCTTTCAGAAAAGCAAGGAGGGGGAAAAGGAGGTGCTGTCACTGCAGAAAGCCACAAAATGGAAAGCAACACAAACCTTGGGGACTCAGAGAGCACCCACCATGTCAGAATCAGCAAAGTGTCCTGGGGTGGGGGAATCTTCTCTGTCCTTGTCGCTACATCCGTTTGTGGGCTTTGGAAGGTCACTCTGAGGAACATGGCTGGCTTTCCAGGAGCCATCAGTGCAGCTCCACAGGGGCCCTGTTCTCACAAGGGTCACACAAGGGGCTCAATGCTCTGAGCTCACCATCTTGACATTCTCAACAGTTTTATCTTAAATTTGTTACGTAAATCTGAGAGTGTGTCGGGAGCTCTTGCATGGTCCCTGGAATAGGCTGCTCCCTCCCCTGCCTCCTGAAGTGCCAACCCCTCTTGAGTTACAGGTGGCCCCATGTGGGTGGCACAAACTGGGAGGAAAGACCAAGCCTCGCTCCCCCGTGACCCAGGTGCTACAGGCAGCACTGAGGTTCTAATACTTTGGGGTCACCATCTCCCCAGACACCAGGCACCAGGACACCAGGACAGTCCAGAGGCTGGTGAAAAAGGTAACCCAGCACCTGGTGGGTGGTATGCATGCCCTGAATCATAGAGCAACAGCTCTGGCTGCTACAAGGGTCTACCCAACTATCTCCATTCCCAGGGGAGTACAGGATTAAATAGGCAAATAAAATCATCATGACAAGTTAAGAGAGAGACCAAGACACGGTGCATGGTGGCACACACCCAAGCTCTCGGGGGACAGAGGCAGGAGGACAACAAGTTCAAAGCCAACCTGAGCAGTTAGCAAGACCCTGCCTCCAAATAAAAAATAAAAAGGGGACCGGAGCAGTTGCTCAGCGGTTATGGCACTTGCCTGGCGTGCGTGAGTACCCAGGTTCGAACCCCAGCACCACGTACACAACAATGTGTCAGAGCAACAAAAGCCACATGAAAAACTAAATCAAAAATATTCCTCTCTCTGTCTCTCTCCTCTCTCTCACTGTCCCTCAATCTTCAAAAAATAAAAAGAGCTGAGGATGGAACTCAGTGATTGAGCATCCTTGGGTTCAATCCCCAGGGAAGGAAGGAAGGAACCACAACAGAAAGGAAAAAGCTTCTTATTTTAATTGTGGTCTTTTCCTGCTTTTAGGATAAGGGAAAATCTATTTTCATTTTGCATTGGAACCCACAAATTATGTAGCCAGTCCCAGGTTCATAAAATTCCTTTTCAATTCCCAGCTTCTCTATCTCAGCTTCTCAGCTGTTAGAATCGCCCAGCCCCTTCTCCCACTCAGCAGTGAAACATATGGAAAAACTCCCAGGCAGTGGCCCCAGAGGCCATGGGAGCACTGGGCACCTCCCCACTGCTCAGGCACAAAGTGGCTGTTTTCCTCCTGGCCTTGCTCTGGGCTCCTGGCTTCTCTCACCGAGGGGATGATGCTGATCATAAGCTCTGGCGGCAGCTCCAGGCCTTTGCTCCTCAAATAGGCCAAACACAAACTTGGAAGAAGGCAGCCTCCCTGCCTAGGAGCCGCAGATAAAGGAGAGAGGGACAGCAGGCACACTGTGAGTGACAAGGGCCAGGTGAGGCCTAAGCTCCCTGGGTAAGAAAGAGACCACGGAGGAGGCTATCAGTGGAGGAGCAAGACGCTGGTGGTCTCCAAGGGCCGGGGGGTGGACAGCAGCCACCCTTCCATGGGCCTAGGCTGTCAGCCCAGGGAGGGGAATCAAAATGCTTGAAAGGCAAGAGGGTTAGGGTTTGAAATAAGCCTGATATGACTGGTTTTCCTGTTGCTCACGCCCCTCTCTGTCCCTTACAGAGACAGCCCATTTATTTGCCAAAGTGGAGAAACTGCTGGAAATTCAGTCTAGATCAGGGCCAGTTTCTCTCCCACAGAACCTGTGGCCCTAGAATATAGTTTAAAAACCCACCAGCAGGGTGGGGTGTAGCTCAGTGGTACAGCGCTTGCCTACCAGGTGGAAAGAAAGCTCTGGGTTCAATCCCAGCACCTGGTACCCTGCAACAAAAAAGAACTAATCCTACCCACTGAGAAAAACAAAAAGGCTACCGGGTCGTTGTTCTTGATTGACAAGCCAGTGGCCCTGAAAGGAAGCACGGGGGCGGGGCAGGGCAGAGCAGGACCCAGAGCTATTTGGGTGCCTGCACAAACCTGGATGGGTGGGTTTCCCCCAGACAAACTAACCATTGGATTTCTTACGAAATGCAGCTTGTTCAGCAGAGTGGGGCATATGTTCAGGAGAATTTTTCTTAAGAAAGAGATGAGTAAGATCAGAAGAAATGGTTTGACAGGGCAGGGGAGGGACAGGAGGCATGAGGCTGCTCCCAGGGGTCTTGATTAACACAGGTGGTCCCCAAATTGTTTGGCTAAATTTCACTGTTCGCTAAGTAGCAGGTGTCTGGGAAGGAGGAAAACAGCTAGATAAAGTCAGGAAGAGCCTGGGTTCTGTAACTCAGGCTTCTTTCCATGCTTTTCCCATATACTGGATCAGCCATTCTCTCTAGATACCTTAAAATGTGAGGTCCATGTAATGAAAAACAGGGAGGGATGGCCCAAAGACTGGGGCTTTTGAACACAGACAGCCCCAAGATCAAACCCAGGCCCTGCCGCTTCCTAACTTCATGACCTTCAGCTAAGTTTTTCACTGATCTCTCTCAGTTTCTCATCTGAATAATTAGGATAGTTGGAGAAGTCTTTCTTTTTTAATTCCAGGGATTGAATCCAGGATCTCTTTGCCACTGAGCCACACTGCCAGTCCCCCCGCCCCCCGACTTTTTTTTTTTTTTTTTAAGCTAGAGCCTCGCTAAGCTGCTGAGGCTGGCTTTGAACTTGCCATCCTCCTGCCTCAGCCTCCCAAGTTCCTGGGATTACAGGCATGTTTGACATGATAAGAATATTTCCATGGCGAACACAGTAGAGGCCTTAGATTGAGAAAAGAATGCCTATTCTACTACTTCACAGACTTGGTCAAAGGTGGTAGTCTTTGTGATTAGACAAGAGAAAGTAATGATGTAAAAAATTGGAAACAAAGAAAGAAAATTGTGGTATTTCTGGAAAGCGCAGAAAGATCTAGGTTAAAAACTATATAATAAGTCATGAGATCATTTAATAAAGTAGCAAGTTACAAAAGTACATCAACAATCAATGCTGTTCATATATATAAACAAAGATACAATTGAAGAGAAATTTTCATTTCTTATAGAATAAAATAAAATGAAATGCCTCTGAAAAAAACTTACAAAAGGTCCAAAATCTGTATGAGACAATAACAAAACCCTCCCAAAAGACTCCAGAGTAGACTGGAACAATGGAAAGAAGTCCCTTGTGCTCAAATAGACTCCTCCATCAAGACAGCAGCTCTCCCTAAACACCCTCATAAATACAAAGCAATCCTAATGTTTTAATTCCATCTTTTTTTTCCAAGAGCTAGATGAGTTGATTATAAATTCCATTTGTAAGAACAGAAAGCAAGAGGAATGGGGGGGAAAAACTATGTGAGAAGAGCAGGAGGGAAAAAGGTCAGGTGAGAGGGGCAGCCCTACCAAATCTTAAAACACATTAGTCTCAATCTCAGCGGCTCACAAGGCTGAGGCAGGAGGATCGCAAGTTCAAAGCCAGCCTCAGCAACTTAGCAAGACCCTGTCTCAAAATAAATCTGAGCTGGGGATGTGTCTCAGTGGTTAAGCACCCTGGGTTCAATTCCTAGTACCAATAAAAATAATTAGTTTCTAGAACTACTTAATTGAGTATGGATACAAAAAAAAATGATAGGACATCTAGTGGAACAGAATAGAAAATCCAAAAGTAGGCACTATTGCATATGAAAATGGAATATTGATAAAGACAGCATTTGAGACCAGTGATGGAAAGGATGGAGACGTGGTCTCAGTTAAGTGACATTCCATCAACTAGAGTCACAAGGAATACAACAAAACTGGATTATCCCTTGCTGTATGTTAGGATCAGTTCTAAACATACCCTTAAATGTAAATGTTAAAAAGGAAATGCAAGTTGAAATATGGGAGAATTCCTTTGTAACCTGCAGATGAGAAATATTTTCTTCATTAAAATTCAAAATCCAAAAGCAACAAGGAAAGATTGATAAATTTGATTACCAAAAATTTAAAAATGTTTGCATTGCAAAACACCATTAGCAAACTCTAAAGCTAGATAGTAAACTAAAGACAATATTTACAACTTTGCTTGTAAATATTGTAAATATTTAGGTTACTATCCCTATTTTATAAATAGCATTTAAAATTTGAGGTTATCAAATTTATCATCAAAGTCATCAACACTACTTTTAAACAGACTAGAGAGGAATCAGTATGGAAGTTCCTCAAAAGACTAGGCCTTGAACCACTATATGACCCAGCTATACCACTCCCTGGCATCAATCCAGGGATACCTGCATTCACATGTTTACAGCAGCACAGTTCATGAGAGCCAAACTGTGGAACCAGCCTAGGTGTTGTCAATGGGTGAATGGATAAAGAAAATGTGATATATATACACAATGGAGTTTTATTCAGCCATAAATTATAAAAAAAGAAATTATGGCATTTGCAGGAAAATGGATGGAACTAGAGACTATAGTGTTAAGTAAAATAAGTCGAACTCAAAAAGTCAAGAGTCATATTTTTTTTCTCATATGCAGAAGCTAGAGAGAAAAAAAGGAAAAGAAAGGGGGCGTGGCTCTCCTAAAACATCAAAGGGAGATCAGTAGAGCAAAGGGACCAAGGTGTGAGAGGTGTAGAGTCGGGGAAGTGCTGGGGGTGATGCTGGCCAAATTACATTGTTTTGTTATATTGCATGCATGTCAGAATATGTAACAACAAATCCCATCAAGATGTGCAACTATAATGCACCCATAAAAATGTGGGGAAAATAGACTAGAGATATGAACGGCTGACATAAGAATGAATGGAAAGGTCTCCTCCCACTGGATAAAAAGACGCTCAACTGCGTAATAAGGGAAATTTTAGAAACCTATCTGAGATATTTTCACCTACAGATTGTCAAAATATGAAGTGTGCTCGCATATTGTGTGAGCGTGTGCATGTGTGTGACTGGAGAGATCAGCTTGTTTTTGCAGTGTTCTCAGGAGTAGAAGATGATACTGCCCCTATGGAGAAGGGTTTGGCAATATCTAGGCAAATGATATAGGCATTTATGTGTCATTCGACCTAGCAATCCTATTTCTAGGACTTTCTGCCAATGACACACTGGCAAAAACATGATAAGATTGTTCATTACAATCCTGTCTATAATGCTAAGAAACTGGAAATGATTCAAATCCATATCAGTAAGGGATTAGTGGAATAAATGATGATATTACCAAGTGATGCTCTCCAAGATCTCCTATTGAGTGAAAAGACAAGTTAAAGGGGACAGAAGGACTTTACTCTGCTGTTTAAAAAAAGGGGAAGAGAACCAGGCACGGTGGTGCACACCTGTAATCCCAGTGACTTGGGAGGCTGAGGCAGAAGGATCACAAGGTCGAGGCCAGCCTCAGCAATTTAGCAAGGCCATATGCAACTTAGTGAGACTCTGTCTCAAAATAAAAAGGACTGGGGATATGGTTCAGTGGTTAAGCACCCTTGGGTTCAATTCCCAGCAGCACCCACCCCCAGAAAAGCAGGGGAAAGATATGACACATACATACATACATTTTTTCTTACATTGAAAAGAATGGGAAAAATTAAATTAAAATTTTTTTAAAAAAGCTTACTTAAAGGGGAATGGAGGAAATAGGGTGAGTGAAGAAGGAATGGACCCTGAAGTTTTTAAATGTATCTTGTTATGTGGAGATGTCTTGAGACCCATGAAAATATTTCACATAATTATAAAGCAAAATTAAATCTTCAACAAATCCTTAAAAAGTCAAAAATAAAAAGAAGCAAATGAATCCAATGATGTATCAAGTTGACGGTATAATTATACAGAGAAGAACTACTCCAAGTGATTATTTTAAACCACAGTAATTTGGCTGTACATCCCTAAGAGGGATGTACAAGAGAACTGGGGCGGGGGATTCTTAAGTTTTCCGTAATCATATTGGTGGTGGTAGTGTTGGCCTTGTTGTTCTGACATGGGTGTGTTTGTGTGTGTATGTAAAGGTATACTGTTGGATAAAGTAAAAGAATAATTATATTTGTGGTATTAAGAACTGAGACTTGCAGTGTGGGCGGATGGAGATACAGTTGAAAGATTAAATTTGGTGTTAATTCCTGGATTTAAATTGGAGTTATCAGTATAAACTTGTGATGTATGTGATCATAAAAATAAATATATAAATGAACATATACCCACTCTGAAACACTGAAAAGATCTAGAAAGAATGAAAAGATCTAGCAGCAATGGCCAACCCAGCGGCAGTAGACAGACTAAGCCTCAGATTTTGGTCTCTGACCACCATGAGTCACTGAACGCTGAGTTCCTTGGAGCAATAGCTGAACACAGGTTTGGGGAAAAGTAAATGTGAAAGACAAGTATAAAGCACCTTGTCATACCAGAAAGCAAGGAAGCTATCAAAAACCACTAGAGATGTGTCAAAAGGCAACGCAACCAATCCCAATACTCCCACTATCCAAAGATGGTTCCATGTCATTAAGAATATTAACCGGGGCACTGGAGCCGTGGCTCGGCTGTTACAGCACTTGCCCGGCATGTGCGAGTGCACGGGTTCAAACCCCAGCACCCACGTACACAACTAAGTGCCAGAGCAACGAAAGCCGTGTAAAAAAATAAATAAAAATAGATTCTCTCTCTCTCTCTCTCTCTCTCTCTCTCACTGTCCTCTCTTTAAAAAAAAAAAAATTAACTGGGGCCAGACTGATGGCTCACCCTGCAATCCCAGCAACTCCGGTGGCTGCAGCAGGAGGATTGCTAATTTGAAGCCAGCATCAGCAATTTAGCAAGGCCCTCACCAACCTAGTGAGAGCTCTCTCAAGATAACAGATGTAAAGCGCTGGGGGTGGAGCTGGGTGATAAAGTGACCTGACCTTGTTTCCATCCCCAATGCAAAATAATAATAATGGGAGCGGATAAAACACATCAGATGTGTTTTAATCCATGAGTGCAGTATAACATAAAAAAAATCAGTTAACCTTTGGCATCTACCAGGAGACCAGCTCATTACTTTGAAAACTGTAAATAATGATGGAGACTCAAGCATTTTTTTTTTTGTTTGTTTCTCTTGTAAAACCTACAGGTACATCAGGTGAAAAAAAAAAAGAAATAATTGAAGACATCATTGTGTAGAAATATTTCATTCAACTAATAAACAAGAAACATTAATTTTATGATTATTATTAAATAGAATTACAATATCACCACCTTGCATAATGGAATAATACAATCTTAACTCCAGGCAACAGCATAGCAATCATCAAATAACTACTAACATCACCAAAATAAAGGCCAGCGGCCATATGTAGCTGCTGATGGGGCTCACGGGCCACCTGGGAAATAGTCTTAGGGGAGAAAAATCAAAACGAAGAGTGATTAAGGCTCAAGACAAAGCTATTAGTTTACAGAAAATATAAGGATCGGAATAACATGGTATCTGACACCACAGGGAAGAAATGGGCAAAATACAAGACTCAATTTTTTCTTAAATAAAAACTGCCTGGGGCTGGAGCGGTGGCTCAGTGGTTACGGCGCTTGCCTAGCATGTGCAGGTACGCAGGTTCAAACCCCAGCACCCACATACACAGCTGGGTGTCAGAGCAATGAAAGCCCTGTGAAAAACTCAATGAAGTTTGACTCTCTCTCTCTCTCTCAGTGTCCTTCTCTCTTAAAAAAAATTTTTTTTCCAGGGAAAGAAGAAAGCTGGAGGGAGAAACCGATCAATTAAGAGACTAGGTTGACATCAGCCTGTTGAGATGTACTTCGTTCGGATCACTAAAGTTTTGAAAAGTAGGGGCTGGAGCGGTAGCTCAGCGGTTTTGGCACTTGCCTGGCAAGCACGAGGACCCAGGTTCAAACCCCAGCACCACGTACACAACTAAGTGTTGGAGCGGCTGAGGCCATGTGAAAAACTAAATAAAGTTATTTCTCTCTTTCTCTGTTTCTCTCACTGTCCCTCTCTCTTTAAAAAAAAAAAAAAGTGCTGAAAAATATATCAGACAGTCCAACATGGTAGCACAGCCCAGAGGCTCAGGAAGATGGCAAGTTCAAAGCCAGCCTCAGCAACTTAACAAGGCCCTGTGCAACTTAGCGAGACCCTGTCTGAAAATGAAAAAATAAAAAAGGCTGAGGACGTGGCTCAGTGGTTAAACACCACCGGGTTCAATCCCCAGTACAAAAAGAAGAAAGAAAAAAAATATATATATATACACATAAATATATACACATTAGACAAAGAGGGAAAACGAACATCAAATAGCTATTTAATGGTATGGAAGAATTATTCATTTTTAAATATGACCATGTTGGTGAAGTCATGAACTTTTTAAAAGCATCTTTATAAATGTGAAACAAAATACGCCACACATTTATAAACATGGAAGCTGAGTGATGGGCCTATAGGGTTCCTTTCTTTCTTTTTATATATGTTTGAAATGTTCTGCATAGAGATGAAGATAGGGCTGGAGCGGTGGCTCAGTGATTGGAGCACTTAACTGGCACGCACGAGGACCTGGGTTCAAACCGCAGCACCAGGTACGCAAGTCACAAGCGTCGGAATAACAAACGCCAAATGAAAAAAAAGGTAATTCTCACTTTCTGTCTCTCTCACTCCCTTTCTATTTTTGTTTTTTAAAGAAAGAGGGGACAGTGAGAAAGACAGAGAAAAGCAATTTTTATTTAGTTTTTCATGTGACTTTGTTTCCTTGGACATTTCATTGTGTCCGTGGTGCTGGGGTTTGAACTCCCATCCTCGCACATGCCAGGCAAGCACCGTAACCGCTGAGCCACCGCTCCAGCCCCCCTCCCTTTCTCTTTAAAAAACTAAAAGCAAAAATAAAAATGAAGATAGATGAGCTACTTTGTTGGGCTATCCCATGAATATTAAATGAAATAAGGTGTGTGAGTTGCTGTGCAGTTAGGGGTGAATCAGGGTTCATGTAACTGAATAAACCGGAAGCCTTACACATTCATGGGTTGCTCAACCCATGCTCCCTGCAGGAGTTCCCAGAAAGAGCAGGATGTAGAGACTAAATACGGATCCAAAGAGCACCGCCTCAGACGGGCCAGCATGGCCAAGGCCAGGGCACAGGCTGAGGTGCGACCATGGCAGGGAAGTCTGCGCACCTGGCTCTCAGCTCTGTGGCTCTCACCGATGTCCACAGCAGTAACACCAGGGCACCTAGCAGGTGGCCAACTAACAGCTGTGCAGTGAGGGCTGAATACGGAGCCAGATGGCTTCAGGTCTCAGATCAGACCCTGAAAACGGGTGCCGGGGTGGTGATGGGCGGCGGGGGGGAAGGGGTCTTTGAAACTCCAGCCCAGAAGAGAGAGATGGGGAACAACCTCACAACCCCTGAGTCTGATACGGCTGGATAACTGGGCAACCGTCTGCAGCCGAAAGGGCGAGGAAGCTGGTCATATACTGATGTGGAACGGGTGTATCTGATGTAGAGGCAGTGGAGGGTAAGAAGCGGGCTGTGAAACCCTGTCTGCTTGTGTTTAAGAAAATCCAAGGTGGAGGGGAGGCTCTGTGGAAGACCACACAGGGCAGCAGCAGTGAGGGCTTCAGGGGACAGGGCTGGGGTGCAGAGTGCAGGCTTGCCTTGGTTCCACACTCCTTGGCACTGTTAGAACATTTAGCTTACATAAAATAAGTAGCAATGAATAAAACTCCTGCCAACAGCTTATTACTGGTGGTGATGGTAGAGGGTGGGCCCTACCTGGTCCAGAGCAGGAAGCCCTCTGAGCCTCACAGAAACAGAAGGAAACTTCAGCAACATCTCCCGGTGGGAGGGAAGAAGACCCATCTCAACAGCTTCCTCTCAAAACTAAACCTCCATACACAATCAGGGTGGGAAAAGCCTGCTAATGGGCCACCCTCTCCAGAAGAACTAAATTAAAACTTAATCCAGGCAGTTGGCACCGGTGCCACAGACAAATGCGGTGGCTCATTCTGGGGAATTATTGACAGAACGGCTGATGCCAGCAGAAGGTGGCACGGGGTCCCCAGTGAGCCCCGGCGGGGTTTATGCTGATCCACTGAAGTCGAAGACTCAATTTAGGCAAATAAAACATCGTTTATCGTCGTCTGGCTGGGGAACAGCACATAAAGACTCATTTATCTGGTTGCAAACGAGCTCGTCGAGCTGACGGTCACAAATGCATTATTCAGCAGAAATGAGAAGCTATTTCAGCATTAGGAGGAGGTAATGAAAAGCGATCGCACTGAGGAGGCATTGGAAAACAACTTGTAATTTTTATTTATTTCCTGTGCCAATGAATAACCATCTGAATAAGTCTTAGGGGAGTGTGCAGACAGGAAGGAAGTTAGGCAGGCTCCGGGCAGAGTTACACAAAAGACAAAGCACCCTGCCTGGGCCCCAAGTGCCCACCCCCGCCCAGCAACCCCAGCCACCTCAGCCCTCTCCTGCCCTGTCCTCCCTGATCCGGGCCTTCCAGAAACCATCCTCAGCTTCAGATCTCACCTCTTCCTGGTAACAGCCCATTCCTCAAGCCCGCTCCCTGCCCGCTCTTGTCCAGACCCTTAACTTACTCGAACGTTGGTTCCTCTGCCTAAGGAAGATGAAAACATCTCTCATGAGTGGTTGCGAGGAGTAAGTCAAGCAGGTGAAGCCCCTGGGACATGTCAGGAGTTCACAGGTGTCGCTGATGGTCCCAAGGAGCAGCACCTGGGACATGAACAGTTTTGGTGGTGTTTCAAGCAGCCTGCGGGTGCTGCGAAGGGAGCCACCAGGCCAGGAATCACCTCCAGGGGCTGCCATGGGAAGGACCTTGATTTCCCAGGTGCAGTTGTTCCTAGATCCAGTCAACCCCCTGAAGCAGGCACATGTGCCCTGGGGCTCTCCAGGTTCAGCTGCAGTGTTTCCTAACAAAACCATGTACCAAGATGAGACTCAGGAGGAAGAGCCTGTCCACACCTTCGCTGTGGCCTGCAAGACCGGATGCTCAGAGGCTCCTGTTTGCCAGACAGTGCAAGTTTGTTTATTCGGGGGAGGGGTGTTTGTTTTGTTTTTGTGCTGCAGATTGAACCCAGGGGCACTCTACCACTGAGCTATATCCCATCCCCCATCCCTTTTTACTTTTTATTTTCAGACAGGCTCTTGCTAAATTGCTGAGGTTTGGTGACTGGGAATGCTACTAATATTTACCCAGGCACGGAGCTGCCACCAGCTCGAAAGCAGCTTATCCCTGCTGTCAGCTGGAAGAGGGCTGTTGGGTTTTCATGGTTGACAATGTCTTGCCTTTAATTCAGATGTCATCGTGGCATGCCCTTGTCTCTGTCCCTTTCTGCCATCATCACAGGTGACCTTGTCTGATGGTCGCCCATACCCTTGAGTGTTCACATGCCTGTGTATGGGACCCAGCTGTTGGCTGTCCACTCTCAGGCTGGGGTTTGACTTCCTCACACCAAATGGGCTTCCTGGGCCTACTCACCCACAGTGCGGCAGGACTGAGGAGATAGAGCTGATTTGTGGGGACCTCTGCCTGGCAGGTCCCTAGCGGCCACGTGTTGAGGTAGAGTTCCTTGCACTGCGCTGTGCCTTGGAAGGCAGGGTCCCACTCTGCCTCGCAGGTGTCTGTGCCCAGAGTTCCCTCCTCTCCTAAGGACATATACCCCAAGTGTTGTCAAGTGACAGCCAAGGGGGTTTACTGACAGTAAGCAAAGTCCACACCTGATCCAAGTTCACAAAAACCCAGATTAAGGTGAATCAACAAACAGCTGGGATTTCCACCTTGGTCTGCCCCCGGCACTGGAGCTGAACACCTCTGAACCTTCTTTTCCCTTTTGGACACATGACCATGACAGCCCCGGTCACCCACTGAGGGTCCTCCAGAGCAGAGGTATGTTCTGATCATTCCTGAACCTAGCCTAGCACAATGCCAGGTCAAAGTACAGAAGGGAGGCAGGAAGGAAAGGGAAGACGGAAGGAAGGGTGGCAGACAGGAAGACACTGAGGCAGCATGCTACACCGACTGTTGGTGAAAATGACAGGAACCCAAATCAAATTCAAACTCTGGCTTTGCCAACAACCAACTCGTGACCTAAGACAAATCCCTTAATCTCTTTGAACTTCAATGTTCCGATCTGACAGATGAAGGCAACCACAGGGTGGTTGTGGGAATCAAATAATTTACTTGAAGCTTCTATTATAGTGCCTGACCATGACAAGCACTCGGTTAACTGAAGGAGTAATTTGTGTCCTTATCTGTAGTAGTTAAAATAATAATAATCACACACATCGCCATTCAACCACCATCTGCCCTGCCAGCTAGGCAGTACCAGGGGGAAGGAGTTAGGATTTGCCCAGTAGCACACAGGGATGGGCTCGGGTGTCTTGGGAGCATCTCTATTTGTGGTAGCAATCCCAGAACAGCTTCAAAGCCAAATCAGATTTGCAGAAGAGACCCTTTGTGGGGGAGTCCCAGGCGCCTGCCTCTGACCTGGTTACCTTTGCAAGTGGCGCCACCTGCTGGCCGTTCCTGGAATGGTCTTGCATTCCTAGCTTGCCCTTCATCCCTTCCCTGAAAAGAATGTTATTTGTGTCAAGTCCTGGATTCCTATAATCATCTTCTCACTGCCAGAGCCTCCTTGATCTTGGGAGGGCAGCCACACAATTCACAACGCCCTGCATTCGCGCTGTTCGTGTCAGAATTTCAATGACAGCTCCCAAT